>JANHFP010001804.1:456264-476347 GCA_032468135.1 Calamaria suluensis | reverse complement strand
TTCTTTCTTTCTTTCTTTCTTTCTTTCTTTCTTCCTTCCTTCCTTCCTTCCTTCCTTCCTTCCTTTCTTTCTTTCTCCCTCTGTAAGTGCAGTTCAATTTACATCAAAGTTACTTGGCTCATTGAATTCAGTATGAGGCTACTATTATATCTAGATGCCGACTGGCAAACAGAATTAGCTAAACATTTGTGTAAAAAAACAATAATGGATGCATCCTTCTGTGTTTCATAATCGTACAAAGCTAGTCGCTGATAAGACACAATTAACAATCTACTTTAGCATGGAATGTATGTGTGGATGCTTGTACAAGATGAACCAGCCACTGAGTTCCTACAGTCCCATATTTTCTCATCATATTAGACTTTTAGGTACTGTTGAGTTTCCATCTCTACTTCACCTTTGTTTACCTATGGCATTTGTTCCTCCTCAAAGCGATAGGAAATAAAAATAACTCCGGTACACAAATTGGCAGCCACTTCCATCTAACTGTCATAAGTAAGTGATTTGGAAGCAGTTGTTCTTATAATTTGAATGTACAATTTTAAATGGAAGAGTGCTTCTGCTAATGGAGCAGGGAGTAGCTGTTCAGCCAAAAAGCTGCATCATCGCAGCAGGATGGAAGAGAGGCCCTTAGTTTTCTGTCCTGCTGAAAAATAAATTATTGAGACTACAAGAACAGGTTGGACTGTTATTATGTGCAATCGTGGAGTTAAGTGAGGTTAAAGATTTCAGGATTCTGAAGGTTAACAATGAAATTTAACATTTATACCTTGCTTATATTAGTCCAATCATATTCCAGAAACAGCCTTGGATATTATTAATTCCCACCATCACCAAAACCCTTAGGGCAAAATGGCGTATTCTCTTAGCACAGTACAGTCATACTCCAGCATTTTAGCTTCTACACTCTATTGGCTCTGTCCTTTCTTACTTAGTCTCTATTTCTGCCTCCAAGAACAGAAGATCTGCAGTGTGTACTATTGCATGTGTGTGTAGGTAGGGTGTACACACATCCACACCCACACCTATACCCACCACACTCACACATGGTTCCAGGGCTCCTGTGATATCTTATTCACATTTCTGCTTCAAAGCCAAACAAAATTAACTTCTGGCTGGATTTTCCAAATTATACAATGGCAGAACAATTTTGAAATTTGAGAGGCTGAGCTCCTTAGGGGAGAGGATTGGTTTCCCCAATCTACTTACAACCTCCTAACCTCCCCTCTTCCCCATTCTTTCATCTCACTAGCTGGCAAGCTGTCCTAGTGTCGTCATACTAAGTTTTGGGGTGGGCTGTCAGATATATTGTGGTGCTTTTTGTTTTTGCTTCATCCCAAAAACACAACGGTGGCAATGCAAAGACAGAGTTCAAGCCACTTTTGGTAATTTCTAAGCTAGTTGGAGGGGGGCTGCCTGGCATCGCTAGCAATTATGGCAAAGGTTCTTGTGACCTGAGATCTGAGGTTCTGATGTGAGACTGGGTGAAGGAAATGTGTTGGTGCAAAAGTGTAGAGAGGTGTTATGAATGTTACAAGTCTTTTTTTTTAACACATCTTATTCCACTTAATCCCTGTGGTGTATTTCTGTGATTAGAGGCATTAAATTTATAGTGGATTTTGAACTGTGTTGTGTATGATAGAAAGGTCAAAATCTCTGAAAAACTGGCTTCCTCCAGTTTTCCAATAAAGGATTAATTATCAGACTAATCCTGATCATCTGCATTGAGAAGAGAAGAAGTTGAGGCTTGTTGTGGCCATTTTCTATATTCTAAAATTGGAAATGCTTTTCACATACAGACAGCCATAAATTAAATACAAGGGGGATAACACTTTGGCAGTGTTAGTCATCATCAGACAAAAATAGATTGTTGCAATAGTGAAGATTATACTGTATGCATTTCGGAGTTTGCCTGGTTCTTGATGTTGTCTGCCCTTGGTTTTTTTTCCCTTGCAGGCATTTCATTAACATATTACCTGGTCTGATAATGAGTCATCTCTAAGAAGAAAAATAAGCTTAGAGAGCCATAAACCTCTAGAGAACTAAGTAGGTTAACACATCTTTTGCCTTAAATTTCACAATGCAGACAAAAACTTCAAAAGAATTGAATGCATCCTTCTGAATGTAGGTCTCCATAATGACAAAGCATTCAGACATATTAGTGATATAGCTACTAGATGTCAGGTGAGCAAGAAGCAGAAAACTGGCTTTACGTGATGAGAAGAAACAGCATTCTGAATGTGTAACAAGTAACCAGATGTACTGCTTCCTTGGGAAACATTTGTCTCAAGCACAAAGTTTGGCACAACTGATGTTCAGTATCTTGACTGCTTCTATTTTAGCAGCCATTAAAATCAAAGGAATAAATGCTGTGGCTCAGTAAAGGAGCCAGTTATACAGAAACCGGCCCCCACCCTGGTCATTGGAGCTGTGATAGCCATCTGGTTGGATGTTTAATCTGGATTCCTGTTCAGAGAAAGAGAGTTGACTCGGTGACCCAAAGGGCACCTTCCAACTCCCATAAGCTTACAAAGGAGGCCTTTAGAATTTCCCACTGAGATTTATCCATCAAGGAGATTTGAGGTATAAACCCAAGAAGGCTTGTTACCTGAGTTTTTCATCTTTATTTAATTTTTCCAGCATATTTATTCACTCTTTTTAAAAAAGTAACAGATTATTTAGATATCTGAAAACCTGAGCAGTTAATGGAAAGAAGGCTGTTAGTACTGAAAAGCTTTGGGACTGAAAGAAATTACACAGAATGTTCAATTTACAGGATTATTTTATACATAATGAAAGCCCTTCATGGAAAGCAACCCTTGTAGCTATTATAACTCATTCTTTCATTTAGTTTGTAATATACAAAATATATTGAATGTCCCCAACCCAGAGAAGCCATGCTCCCTAGATGTTTCCCTGACCCCAGAGGAATGCAGTTTATTTGATCTTCATGGATTTGGCTATGAATTTATATCATCTGCAAATACTGTATGATGTAACTGTTGGGGGAAAAAAATCAAAATATATTTAAAAGTGCAGATCTGAGTGTGTGTGAGAGAGGGAGAGAGGGGAGAGAGAATGAATATGTAGGCTTTGTGAAAGTATGCATGATAAATATTCAAGTCAATCATATTTGACTAAGATTCCATGGACAATATGTACTTAAATAAGAACTAAGGAACTGAGGGTCTGACTCCCACTGCCATCCAAGTGAAGAAAGTGAAGATCTCTCCATCAACTTAGTGAGGTTGTGAATCCACTACCAATTTAACAGAATTCTAATTCCTTCTAGCAACGATGCTGATATGCACCATTGACCAATACTCTTCTATCCTACCTTGGGCTGGTGGTAATGCTCCATGGCCATGGTGATGACATTGAGGCCAATCACACCTGTGATGAATAAATCCAGATAATGGGTGGTGCACATTTGGTGAATCAGAAGTCGGAAGCGAGAATAATCAGAGTAGTACGGTTTACACTGTGCTTCTGAAAAGGAAAAAAAGAAGCAGTTCAGAAAAAGAATCCCATTTTCTCAAGGCCAGGTTCAGCACTGGCTTTCAGATTCATTCAAGTAAGATCCCCCCTACAGGAGTGGGGTAGGGCAAATGTGTTTACAAACTACTGTACTGTAATTAATGCACAGCTACCGGTTTGAGCAATTCCAATAACACATGCACAACAGCCAGGTTTTGTGACTAGATATAAGGTGAGTGAAGAATAGATTCATTTCAGGTTTCAAAATAATTTTAGAAAAAGATTACATTTTCTTTTTAATTGCTGTAGAAGAAAAAAACAACAACTACCAGACTTGGAAGCATCTATTATACATAACAACAGCAGCTTGAAGCATACTAGCATGCAATATTGAAAATAGTAAAAAAAAACTTGGGAAAACTCTTAAGATCAGTGTTTGGGGCAATTTGGAGGCAATACACAAAGCCTTTTGACAACAGTAGAGTATAGTAATCTTGCATGTAGAGTTCATTCATGACATATTTTGGATAGAAATGCTGTGATGGAGTGCTTGTATATCTGTGACATATATCTTCTGTTCTACAATGTCCAGGTAACCTGGAACCTTGTATATGTCAAGCTTGTGCTTTACAGTATAGCCAAGAACTTAGTGCACTTAAGACAGTGAACAGATAAAAGGATACTGTGTAGGGTAGCATTTTACATTAAAATACTGAAACTTAAAAGGGATAAGGAGATACACATTCGTAGAATATCTGAATTTTTTTTAAAAAACACCTCACATAGCATTTCAAAGTACATGCTTAAGGAGTAGAGAAAAAAAGTAGAAACACCTTGTTCTCGATTTCAGGAAAACAGTTTATGAAAAAAAAAAGTGTGAATGCTTAGAATTAAATGATCTTCTTTTTAAGTGTGATTGCTTAAAATGCAGCCATCCAGGTTAATCTCTGGTGTTTGGCTGCATCAGGGATGACACTTCCTCTTTAGACCCTGAATGGTCCAGCAGATAAACTCATTATACATCTAATCTCTAATGAGGAAATGTCAAGTCTGTAATTCAGGGCAATTTTCAAAGAGGCGTTATAATGCAACATTAAATGAAAACCTCAAGTAAATCACAGCTCCACATATAAAGATCCCTCCACATAAATGAACAATTGTTGTTATCTTTCCACCTTATTTGATATGAAAGAATCAGATGTACATGATACTTGTGCAGTTGTCAGAAATAATTTTTTCTGAGTTAAATGATTGTTTAGATATGTAAACTTCTGAGTATTGGATTTTTTTTTGCAGGCAGGAATGACACTGCATATCTTACTCTTACTTGCTGAAGAGAGAAAATATATCTTGTTGAGACTCTACTTCTTTGGAACTGACAACAAGAAGAAAAGTATTGTACTCTATGAGTTTTCTTCAAATGACCCTAAATATTTGCACCAGTTTTTCAAAAGAAGACACAGCAGAGACAATTTGCTGCTAGTCTATATGCTGTTTGATCCTGAATGCCATGTTATAATATGTAAATTGAGACATATTAAGATGAATTCAAATGCTCAATACATTTCTACAAAGAACAACAAAAAAATTAGACAGGTTGGTAGCTGGCTAAATCACAACTTCCATCAGAACTGTAACGTTCTGCATAAATATCCATAAAAACGGAGATATCGCAATGGCATTATGCAAAACTCTGAAGAGGAAATTAACTAAAATGTCTGAATAAAATTAAGTTATGAACTGGGGCCCTGGCTATGAACCAAGTTATAATTTCAAAGAGAAGCTCTATTCTAATTTGCTGATCTCTTATTGTTCAATGCTTATCCATAATTCACAGCCAGGCAGGGGGAAAATGTCACAATTTCTGTCTTTTCTTTGGGACAATTTATTTATGAATAATTGCACTGGCATCCAAGGGTTCAGCTATGACTGGCAGATTAATTCCAAACAATAACAAAAGAGGCTGTTAATATATAGCAGGGATTTATACTGAGATTGCAAATGTTACCTGCATAGCAACAAAGCATGTGGTAGCATAATCTTAAAAGCAGGGTTGCTCATTTCCCATTCCTTATGCTGTGGGTGAAGACAGACATTGTATTTAAATAAAAGCACAGGGAGGTTATTCACCTGCAGTGTGAATTCAGCTTCACAGGTTACACAAAACACACACACACACACACGGACATTGATCTGGGATTCAAAGTATATATTATACGCTGAATCCCAGATCACTATCAGCCTTGCCTCTCCCATATGCCTCCTCAGGTGACAAGTTCTCTTTGTTTTGTTTTCTTTCTCACCCCCCCCCCCCGACATGTGTCTTTTAATCTGTTTTTCCATTCACTTTTTATGCATTAAAAAAAGGAAAATGTTTAGAAACACTTGCAAAATAGTTCTGAACAATGTAGACAGATGTATATCAATGATAGTTTAGGCACTGGCAATTGAGACCCTGTCAGCTTTGGGTTTTTCCTTTGATACCCAAGGAAGATTGGAGTATCAATTCTCCAGATTTGGAGGGAAAAATGTATTTTTAAATGATATAAAAATTTCCTGCATATTCTAACAGCCCCCTTCTCCTCCAGCACTTTGTTTAGTCTGTCTTCACTGTGTATTTGTAACTAATATCCCTACCCTGTGATTCAAGGGCATCATCTGTTTTTTAAAAAGTTACGATTAAAATTATTTTGATAAATTTGCAATGCCGTAGCTTATTAAGTCTTCTGCATCTGCCAATAATGTTATTAATATGGTATTTAATCAGCCCTGCTTCTAAATCTTGCTTACCATTAGCTTTGTCATATTTCGCATTCCAATCATGCATATTAGTAGAAGTTATACCTTTTACCTTGCAAAGAACCACACATAGTAACACCATGCTTCTTGTGGGTTTTAAATTAACAGCTCCTGATTTTAGGTGGGCAGGGAACCTTACTTCCAAATACCAATATTATTTCTTTTTAGGAGATATAAAGAAGCCAGATTTATGGTTATTTGTAAATATTGGTACTTAGACACCTTTTAGATACCTTAAATCCATGCCCCCCCTTTCAAAACAGCATTATTTGTACCTGTACATATATATCTTGGGAAATACAGACACCTGTTCAAATGATGAATCACACCAAATAACACAATATCACAAATACTGCTACAGTACATTGGGATTAAGGATGACAGGATGCTGCAATTAGTCTGGAAGATTCTAGAAAAATTGAGATAGCATCCTGTCACTGAGAAACCAGTCGGGTACGTGTGTGTTTATATGTGTGTGGGTAAAGGAGAGAAAAGGGAGGAAGGAAGATAAAATGATTGAGTAAGAACATGCATCAACTAGGAGATATCCGCCAAAAAGCCCACAGTAAGCACCAGATATTGGAAAATGATCAAAACAGGTTTTAAATCAAGCTGCTATATTATGGCCCAGAGGAAAGGGAATGGACATGCATTGATTTAAACTCATCCTGGTTCCGTCAAAAAGTAGAATCAGAACAAAGTTGCTTTTTCTATAAATAGCAAAGTATCTGCCCTGTAATCATTTACCTGCAGTTGGTTTTCAGATAGCTATTCATGTTCCTAGCAGGTAATATACCCGCTCAAATCATGTGGAGAACTATATGTCAGTTCCCCCCCCCCTCAATGTTTATTATTATTTATTTAATGTTCACACCAGAGAGAAATACTAAAATGTGATCACATTATCAATGATATATGTCCATGCTGCTACTACCTTAGCCTCCTTGTGACTGGAATATTTATGAATTAAACAAATTTATATGCCCATCCAACTCACATATAGCACCAGTGGGAAAACACTTTTATTCATTATATAGCCCGAAGCCAGGAGAACTTACTCTTTTTTTTTCCCCTTCTCCACAAATTTTCTAGAATGATGCTGTGAAGAGATCTGGTGTGGCAGCTGTAACCAGCTGTCTAATAGCATTGGCATTTATGTATCATTTTGAATGGCACCTGAAGTGGCTGGTTGCTTAATGTTCCACAGGCAGGGAGCTGAATGCTCTCTCAGGCTTTCATAGAATGGAGGAGAGGTCACAGGGAAGCAATATCACTAAGCAGCTGGATTTACAAACTGTCCAGGGAATATTAAGTGGAAGGTGATGTGCATGGAAGGAATGTTGACATTTAAAGAAGTAGATTTATTAGTCTTTTTAGTGAATGACATTTATATATTAAAAAAAAAGCAAAGTGGAAAATGGTTAAATTATTCCCATTGAGATTTTTAGTTATAAGAGGCAGCATCTTCCCAAAAATGAAATATCCACTCCAAACCAGCAATCAACACAAAGAGATTATGCAAATATAAGACATACTTTCCCACATGACACAACTTGTAAAATGCAAAAGCAAAAATAGCCAACCTGCATTTTCGCGTACAAATTACTCATTTGAGTATGGAACGCTTTGCACAAGGTGAGGTAGCATTCCTTGTTTCCTTGCAACACAACACACATGTTTAGATGCTGTCTATTCACAGTAATAAGCACTGCAGATTACGTAAAATAACACTAGTAACAGCAAAGAAAACACCAAGTACCGCTTTGAAAATAAGACATACAAAAGCCAAGAATTATGGGATTATTTCTGAGCCTGCCATGAAGAATGGTCCTGCTTTAACACAATGAAACATTCAAATAGATACCTAAACATAACAATGGTTATTTAACCACACTGAAATTGCACATCTATAAGATGTTCTCCCAATATCTGAGACCTAAGATTAGGCCTCCCAACCCATACAGAGAATATATAGGTACACAAACACACTGAAATGAAATGGTAACATTAAGGAGATTTAGGATTCAGTAAAAGAAGCTGGGTCAATTTTAATTAAGTCAGAATATATGGATAAATATCTTCTTGTTTATTCTTTTTCATTGTTGTTTTAAACCCAGTCTTAGGGGTTTTCATAGAGCTGCATTTCAGATGAACTTGGCACATCAGGTATAGTGATATAGGACATCCTCCTAGAAGAGGCACTGTGCCCATTTAGCTGCCATCAAGTAATTGACCAACCTGAAAAAAAGGTTCCCTGATAATTTGTTCTAGGCTGCTCAGCTCATTTGTCAAATTCATGCCATAGATCTTGGCTTTCCAAAGGTGTAAATCTTGAGAGTGTCTTCTTTTCATTTAGAGCTGACAAGATGTTCAGCTATGATAAAGAAGGCCTTGCCATATTTATTTTATTGTTATATGATATATTTTATTGTTACTGTTATTTGCTTTGCTGTTATTTCTTTGCTATTGTTTTAATTGTTTTAAATTTCACATTAGATGTTGTAAGCCACCCAATTTCTTTTGGAGTGGGAGGTTGTAATACATCAAAATAATAAATTAGTACTCATGATTGTCCTTTTTTGTCTGGATTACTTCATAAGACTAACACTCGCTATGTCAACCAGATTCTAAGAAAAGGCCTCAAAAATGGACCAGGAAGATAAATTCTTTCCTATGTTCTGCTCAAGGCAGCAGAGTACTCAAGCTAACTAATTTAAATAGTGCCACTGACCAATTTTCTTCCTTGATACTCAACTGCATTGTTATCTATTTCTGCCATAACTTTTCATGAAGCCAAATAGCCAATAAGGTCAACTCCAAAGGAAAGAATGTGGTTGCTGGTTTCTGCACTTGTAAAATCTTCTTAAGAAATTTGGGGATTTGCTTTATTTTTAGGGGGGGGAATTGTATCTTTCCATTGGCACCAAATTCTGATTTGAGAATTTTTTTTCAACAAAAATGGCAAGAAATTGTTAGTAAATTTATATAGAGCGGGGAAACATATTAAATTTAAAAAAATAACAAGATTCAAAAGACAGAGGTGTTCTTTCTCTTCTAAATTTCAAACTACATTACAGAGCAAGCAGTTTTGTCATGATTAAGAGGCGGGCTTTGTCTTTAAGGACCCACCCAATTTAGGAGATGGTGCCCAGGGAGATTTAACAGGACTTACATTCTAAAGTGGGGCGATTGCAACCACTCCACTGTCACCCTCCATCCATTGCTGTCCAATGGGATCAGTTTACACTCTCCCTTTCTGAACGCCTTCTCCAAATATGTTGGGTAGGAGACAGCTGGGGCTAGAAGGCAGGGCAGGACTCCAGTTGCTCCCTCCCTCCATTGCCAGAGGGAAGAAATTTACCTCATAAGTACGGCCACTTAGCATCCCTGCTTAGACAACCAGACTGTAGTCCGATGACCCATCTCTATTTCAGTACATGCATTGAAACTGAGAAATTAGTCAGCAAACAGTCTCTGGATCCTTCCTATATATCAGATGTCATATTATGAAATAAGAGTATGAAGCTTTTTATTATAACTATGAAACATGTGGCTTTGGTAATACCACCCAGCTTCTGAAGAGTCTTTCATCCCATGCCTTACAGGTATTCCATGGACAGATATGACCCTTTCAGCCTCAGAGATAATGAAGAGGACTGATGGTCACAAGGTAAATCAAATTTAATCTAAACTAATTTGAATATAAGGTATACCCAAAATATCTGTAGGAAAAGGCAGTTAGGCTTGATGTAATTGGAACTAGAGTGATTACATTAATCCCTTCCACGCTGAATTTATTCTATTGCTATGCTAGAAGAATTTAAGCAAATATAAACTGCCTTCTTCTAATCTGGAACAACACTGGGTTCAGAAATGCAAAAAGGAGTCTCCAGTGGTTAGCCTTCTAGATTCTAGAATCTTCTAGATTCTTTAGGAGAAGGAATCATTTAAATTTCCTTAAATTTTGGCAAGAGGGGGTGATGAGAACTGTGTTTCTTTTTCTTTTTCTCTCTCTGCTTCTCTCCAAAGTCCAAAAAGAGGAACATGCAGAGAACCTGGAGGAAAAGCATGGATACCGCAAGCTTTAAAAAATAATTATTTAGGAGAGGGCAGAGCCTGTCGGATCTGTAGTTTTTGTATAAAGGGCCAAGCTGTTTAAAGGTAGAACATCACAAGGCTGAGTGGCGCATGTAGAATAGCTCTAAAGTAGATGACCCAGACATCATCCAAAAATCTCTTTCTGAAAACAGCAAAAGAGGACAATGCTTACAATGAGAAATAAAATTATCTGAAAACCAAGACAACATATAAATATCCCAAATTAATTGTGTCAGTGATAGGTCAAGCCTGTAGATGCTTACACCAAAACAAAGCATGCAGAGTAGAGAGTGAGCAAAGAAAGACCTTCCACTACACACAAGTCTAGCGAGATGGCTCAAAGAACCCATGACCAGCCGTTAAGTCACACAGCATGAAAAGTCACGTGAGACAAAGACGGCAAGGACATCCCAGTACCTGGCACTGAACTGGCTGAGCTGTCCATTATTACATCATCCAGCATTAGATCTAGAAGAATGAAAGGTCATTAAATCACCTGAGAGGTCATCCCACTTCCAGCATTCACCACTATTATGGCAAAGCAAACCAAGACCCCAATGGCTAAGGCACTTCCTATGAGATATCTAATAGAGTTTAGAAGAAAGCATTGTGCAAATGCTGGAGCACATTTCCACCCCATGGAAACAGCAAGATATTTTTTTCTGTTCAATGACCCACCAGAGCTTATAAACTGAACATATTATGGACTATCCTTTATATGCTGCCTCAGTTGGCCTCACTCAGTCAGTGCCAACCCTTCTGGAAGATGCCCACCTCAGGAGGCCTATATTAGATGGTCAGCCTTCTCTTTCTCCATTCCTGCCCCCACATCACTACAACCGCATTACTACTGACTACCTTGCTACTCAGATTAAAATCTTCAAGATTGCTTTTGTGAGTGTGTATGAATTAATCATATTAATTCTGTTAGATATTAAGGACAAAAATAGGCCTTTAGAAATTATTTAGAGTAATGCAACTTGAAGATTTTCTTTTCTTTTGTGGAGTAGATATTACCTCTTTCTATCAGTTAGCAGAATGCAAATTTTTATCTGGTTCTTGAATCTATACCCAAATTACTGGGAAATTATACATCAGTACACATATTTTTTTTCAAATTTTGTGAAGCACTTTACAACTCAAGAGAGAATGGAAGAGAGATCTGTGCAAAAATCCAGATATCAGGAAGAAGTGTGCGCCTAAAACCATTATATTAAAGATCATCATTTGCAAATATTTTGCACATTAAGACATGTACAAAAATGCATGTAAAACTTTTACATACACAAATTTTATATACCCTTCATTGCAAACAAATTGCAAACAAAGAGACCAGATAAAGTTATGGATGGGAAAATAGGATTATAAACATGAACAAACTTGATAATTTGTCTACTTTGAGTGATACTTGGGGATGGTGTATATTTTTAATTTGGTGTTCATATGAGGTACTTTCATTCCAGTAATACAAGCCGTGGAAACACAGAATACCTTTACCTTTGCATGATTTCTGCATTATGAACCTTGGAATTAATAATATGTGGCATAGGACAAAAATAATTTTCTCCACTGTGAGATAATGGTTAGCAACTACTGTTAGAGGAAAAAAATATTTCACAAACAAATATAATTTTTTGGGGAATCTGTAAATCAGAGAAGAAGAGGTTTACATACATAGGAGCAACATTTTATTTGGTAGTGTTTATGTGGAAGTTCCCTACACAATTACTGGCTAGGTTCCCAAAAGACACTACATTAGGGTAAACTATGTGTGGCCCTTAAGTTCCCTTCTGGCTTTCTTCAGAGCCTTTTCTGACCAAGACTGCTGAAAACTTCCCATATAGAAGTGGGCAGCAGATGAAAAAGACAAGTAAGCTATACAGAATAATAGGTATGTCACAGCTAATGTCAACTGAAATATCCCCAAGTGACACATATGTGTGTGATGTGAGCTTTGCAAATTTGGAATCTTTGACCCCTGTAAAAGGTTATGTGACCCTCAACTCTTAAAGGTGGTCATTTAAGTAAGCCATGGTTTGGACAGTGTCTATTATGCTGTTCATTAAAGGTGTCTATGACTTTACTAAGAAAGAGGAAAATGTTGTGCCTCACTGATTTTTGTATGATGTCAAAACGTAAGGTATATTACTATTCTGTTTATTTTGCAAAATGCCATCAGATTATGAAGGAGTTTTCCTTAAAATGAATTATTCCTCTTGATGTCAAATTAATTTTCAAAAAAAATATTAATGGATAATGAAAAGCCATATTATTCAAAAAGCTTTCAATAAGGCTGTGTTGGGGGAAAAGCAATTATATGTTCACCACATTTGTTGTAGCTTTTTCTAATGAGACTCATTAGTGAGAATCATAATTGTTAGGTTTACAAATGGGGACTGAAGTTTTGTTACAGTTTATACTAAATTCCTTTAGTGATTAAATTGGACTATGCAATATTGATTCTGTTCACACATAATATTGTGAACAGAAACCAATATTTTTCAAAAAAACTATAATTTCTTAACCTATAATGACTTAGTCTGCATACAGCACATCACTTATAATAAGTGGGGTAGCAAATCATGCTGAGGCAAAAGGTAACAAACCATGTTATAGCTAAGCATTATATATGAACCCACCATTATATTTATTATCTTTAGGTATAACTTTATTCTTCCGATTTAGCTTATCAAGTGTTTATTTACAATAATATGTAGTTAGATCATATTACGTCCTGTACTATTAATTCTATATGTAGAACTACTGTTAAATATTACTGATAATATGAGACTTTTATTATAGTATTATAAAAATAACTGTAAATAATTATCTCAATAATGGAGTAATCATTCTTAAATCTGTAATTCATTTGTCTGCTTTAGCTCTAGTTGCGTCTTTCAATGTGGGCTAACACCCTAGAGCTAATTATTATGATTTCTAAAAGTTATTTCTGGACTGCTTGTCCTTATATATTTCCATGTGATTCCTGAAACTTTAATTCTGGGTTTTCAAGGGATCAGCAAGCTTATACCACTCATGTATCGTCAGATGATTGGAAACATTACATTTGGTATATTTCTGCCTTCTGAGGAACAAGAACATGGTTGGAGGCCTGAGCTTAGGCAGGCCAAAGCAATTTAGACGAATGTTACACAATAAGCAATTAACAGGAAAATGACTTTTCTAGCCAAAAAAAAGGCAGGTAAGGCAAGGCAGTGTTTCTCAATGTGGGCAGCTTGAAGATGTGTTGACTTCAACTCAAGAAGGCAACTAGAGGTAAAGCAGACAAATGGTGGCTGGGGGATTCTGGGAGTTGAAGTCCACACATTTTTAAGGTGCCGAGATTGCATGGGGATAAGGGAAGCTAAGGTAAAATGCATTGTACAGTAGGGCAATATATCAAATTTTAAATAAGGATTCACTGAGAAACTAAAGGCAGCTTATAAGGGTGGAGGAAAAAGTAGGTCTTTAACAATGCAGAACAAAATGGCATGCCAGATGTAGTCTTTTTTATGCCAAAACCTGCCAGAGGAGCAATTATGTGGAATATTTCAAAAGTATTCAGAACTTTCATTCCTCAAAGGATATTTTTTCCTCAGAAAGTTCAACAATTCTTAAAATAGCCCATTTTTTAAAAAAAGCAATAGCTTACATCTGGGAAAACAAAGTGATTGCTAGTAGAGTTGGATAACATAAGGAAGAAGTCTATATTTTCTTTTTGCACAAAAAAAAATATTTTAAAAAATCCAAAGATTTGGTGTATATATGCCCTGTACCACATTTATACTGTAAATAGAAATTAAGATGTGCAGAAATTATGAAAGCAGAAACCAAGTTTCGGGGTGGTTGTTTTTTTTTTTTACTGACATGATATATGTTTAAGACCGTCTGCAACTAGCTTTTTCATTTTTGCATAATACATGCATTCTAAACCCGAATCCCAAGGATTTCAGCAGAGGAAATCAATGTATGGCTTTAATAGTAAAGAAATTGATAACCCTTATCTATATACATTTCTGATACATAGGTCAACATACTTGTGTCCTGTCAGTTGTGAAAAGATATCTTGAGCACCTCATAGCATCATAGTGTATACCAGATCTCTCTTCTTTTAAGACATGAAGTTTCATAAAATTCAACATAAGGAACCAGAGAGCTGGTATGACTTAGCTTTGAACGTTCAATCTGGAGTCCTTATATTTGAATAAAGAGAGTTAGAATTCAAGATTTAGAAACAGCTTTATCGTATGATAAAGGAGGATTAGATATGATTAATTTGCTTATGGTCTTATTAATTAGTATATGAAACAAGCAGATAGAAAGCAGAGCAAAGCAGAAATAGGAGGTTTAACACTGTATTAAAACCAAAGAGAAATTCCCATAGATATATTGATGCTTCTCTAAAAAGGATATAATAAATGTAAAAATGAGAAAAAAGTTTCAGAACATATTAAGTAACACGAAACACCATGAATGGATACATGGAATGGTAACATGAAAATAGACGCCAGGAACAATAGAAAACATGCAAAATGAAGGAGGGTTCCTCTGACCTGTGACCTCTGACCTGATCATTACCTCCTGCTTTTCCAATTAAATAAAAACTGAAGTAAGAAAGACAACATGTGAAGTTTCTCAGATTTCACGTAAGTCTAATGTGGTCATCAAAAGTTCTAAGCTTTATTCTACAGTAAATAGTTTACCAAGTTTGGGTTTCAGTAGATTTATGCCAAATTGGTTAATTTCATTTCATTAATTTCTTTTCTTTACAATTTTTTTTAAAGAAAAAGAATCTGTATTTCTCAAGTAAATGCATTACATTTCAAAGCAATTCTAATACAAAATGGCTTTATTATTACATCCTTGAAAATTCTGTATTTTGTCAGTACATATTAGTCAAAAAAATAGCAAAAGTGATTTCATTTTGACATTACAAGGCTGTAATAAACCAAATAGTGAAACTAACTATCAGCAACAGTGCAGAATGTGCCTAAGATAATCGACCCATTGTGGAACTGTTGATATTTGCATTCAATACTATTTGGATAAAGCTATGCTTTTTACGCAATGGAAAAATTAAATTACTGTGGTGCGTTTTAAACTGCCCAGCATGTTAAAATAATTGCAAATCATGCAGCCGTTGATGTATTTCTATGGGTGTTTGCTTAGCCTGTACCAGGACTATATTTCTTCATGCAAATTTTGTAGCTGGACATGCTTGTGAGGGAACCTAGCTTTCAAATGCTAGGCAGGGAATAGGGGAGACTGTCAAAGGTCAAGCAGGACTCAGAAAGATGAGGAAAGACTACCGACCAGCCATCTGTTTCTCCTTACTCCTTCTCTTTTTCTCCAGGCGTTTGAGCCTCTTCTCTTCCCGTCTCTTGGCTTCTTCTTCTTCCTGATGCTGACGACATTTATGGAAATTCTCCACCACGACCCCCACAAACATGTTGAGCACAAAGAAGGCAACAATCAGCAGGAAGGAGATAAAGTAGAGGAGCATCCAAGGGTTATAGTTCATGACTGGCTATAAAATAAAGGGAGAAGCCATTACACTCTATCGGGATTAGAATTAAACACTGCCCATGATAAATATAGGAACTCCAAATATTTGTATTTCACATAATTTTTTAAAAAGAGATTAATCTCCAAAGCAAGCACGCCTATTTCTTGGGCTTCTGGCAATGTTGTACCAAAACACCTACCTGCTGGTCTACTCCTACAGCATCCAATCCATCGTACATGATATCCACCCACCCGTCTTTAGATGCCAGAACAAATAAAGACATTAAAGCCTAGAAAAACAAAAATAAACAACTTTAGCTTAAAGGAAAGACAATATAATATATATCATATTTTACCTGCCTGTTTGAATTTGTACCTTTTTTCCCCCAACCTAATCGATAATAATAAGCCAAAGTTTCTTACTAGAAAAAAGTTATCAAGCACAAGAAGGGTTATTTCAATGAACAGGAACAGTCTTACCTTTAACCTTCATTCATTTTTTACTTAACCCTTATCATGCTGCTGAAATATGATTTCCAGGGGTAATAGTAAATTTATTTATTTGGAAGATTTCTATGGCCACCCAGTCATTCTCATTGACCCTGGGTAGCTCACAAAGAATAAAAACCCATTATAAAAAATAAAAAACTCCCTGGTGACAATACACAATCAAACAAGCCACTTGATGGGATCCATCCCAGGCTGAGTTTTCCAGGCCATTGGCAAAACTAGGCCTTCAGGACCTTATGAAAGTATGTCAGGGGCAGGGAGTGGAACAGTCTAATCTCTGCATGGATATTATTCCAAAGAGAGGAAGCTGCCACAGAGAACACCCTTCTTCTGGTCCTGCCAGTTGTACCTCCTTAGGAGATTCAACATGCCTTGCCTCCCCACTCAAGTGGGTTGGGTGGATATAACCAGGAAGAGATGATCCCTTAGATAACTGGGTCCCAAGCCATGAAGGGCTTTAAAGGTGACAACCAATTTTCTTGAATTGCACCCAGACGCAAATTGGCAGCCAATGTAGCTCACACAGGAGAGGTGACACACGTGCACACCTGAGCCTGCACAAAAACCATGTGGGCCACTGCATTTTGAACCAATTGGTGCTTCTGGATGCTTTTCAAGAGCAGCCCCATGAAGAGGGCATTGCAATAGTCAAGATGGGTCCGAGATAGTAGATGTGCGGGGTTCTGGGTTCAGGGTTCAGTCTCCTGAGACAAGCTTTTCTTCATGCTAGATATGAGTTTGATTACACTATTGCACAGTCATTAAATGTCCAAAGAAAGAGTGTGGGCTGGTCTTAATTGTGATAGGAATGTATACCAAGTGAGGATATTTAAATGTAGACAGCATGACTAGGAAGTGCTGTAGATGATGTGCTATAGTGGCTGCAATATATACAAGGGTATTTCACATCTGCTTTGAATCAAAGCAAATAAGGAAACATTGCACCAGAGTACAGTTCCATCAGTACCTGGCCAAGATTACCAAAATTATACTTGTGCCGGATCCATTTGTAGTTGGCTTCTGCACAGTCTGACTTGTTGGTAATGTTCCTTGTGTCTTCCCCTTGGCAGACAAAAAACTTCCCCTTGAACAGCTGTGAAAAAGGAGAGAATACTCAGTCACTGAAATAATACGGGGAGGTCTTTTTCTCTAGGCTTCCACAGTGTACCATTTGCAAATGTCTGGTTTTTAAGCTCTTCCTACAGAGAGGCCCATCTGCATCTCACATGAGCTTTTGGCATTAACCCAAAGCTTTTAGCCATCCAATTTTACGGAAGGAATACTGTGGCAATGCTGTTTTTAAGTTGCTGCTATTCTTGATTTATACAGGTTTTGCTGTATAATTACAGCATTATGCATTCTATACTTTGCTGGTTTCCAAAAACAAAGTAATGATTTAGTGTGATCCCATCCTAGTTCACTAAAAGGTAGCATTATAATACTTACAATAAATGAACAAAGCGAATGTTTCAGTAAAGAGGCCATGCCTGAACCTCTCTCAGCTTGGAATCCACTTAAAAATGACCGAATCTTAGCTCTTGTACAGTCTGCATGGCTATACAAAACACATTGAACAATGCTCTTGTAGGGGGAAATATTGAAATATGACCAGGCATTATCTGAAAACCCCAATCAATGCAAAGTTTGGTATTCTGTAAAGTTTTTCAAGAATGTTATCCCTTTGCCAGTAAAGCTTTGGCATTCTGTTAAATAACCACCTGAGTGTGACACAATCCTAGGATACATATACTTTCATCTTACTTATTACAAGTATTTTCCCCCATATCTTGCCTTGGAATTACCCTCTATGCTAGTTTATGTTCCAGGTGAAATTTGCAGTTCAGCCTTAATGGATACTTTAACACAATTAAGCATAAAGACAATCCATAGTTGGCGAGAGGCAATGGGTAAGATGGTTCTTAAAGACCTGGACACCCTTCCCCCTTTTTAATGATTATATTTTTCCAGCTATCAACTGTCTACCATGGGAGCAGCCAAGAAGGACATGAGGGCACTAGCAGCCTCCTGCCCTTGCCTCTTAGCAATTAGTATTGTCTTAAAAACTGATGCTAAAACATAGCTTTCATGATCAGTAGCAGCTAAAAAGCTTATTATCTCTTCTTTGGTCTGTAAGAATGGTAGAAACTATACATCAATGGACTTATTAGTCTAGCTGTGAAGGCCACCAGGGAAGTAATAAGAGACTAGGTTTATAGATGGTGGTGTATACATTCTTGGGGGAGAAGCATTTATCTCTCAACTTGAAAAAGGCAATGGTGTGCCTCCTTCTTAAGAATATGTCCCGACCCAGCTATTTTATACAACCATTCCCTGGCTCTAACTTTACATTTTAGACAGTAGGGAAAGTTTTGAAAGGTGGTCAGCATGTAGCTATGGATTATTTAGACTGTTGTTAATCAGGATTCATGCCTGACTCTGGGATGGAAATCAGAATGTTGGATGATCTTCAGGAGGACTGGGATGGAGAGTTTGGCTAGACTTTTTCTGAATCCCTTGGTAGCTTTCATTGCCTTCAAATATGCTATCCTTCTGGACCAACTGAGATGACTAGGGGTGGGAGACACTGTGTTGAAGTAGTCCTACTTTTCCCCTAAGTGTTTTAGTTTAGTTAGTGATGGTGGGTGAGACAGGTTAAACTCTCAGCTACTCCAGAGTGGGTTCCCAGCAGGCTCAGCCATCTCCTACTCTGTGGTAGGAAATATGAAACTGCTAGAAAAAGTCATCTGGGTTTGGATCATTCCCTACCCTATTGGACTTCCAACAAGGTGCAAACAGAAGGCTCTTCAGGAAATCATTAGGGACAATGGGGATTTATCTATCAACTTTAGATGGCACAGTTAGTGAACTTTTTTGTTAGATTATAATGGTTTTAATCTTGTGTTGCTTAATGTAAACTGCTCAGAAAGAATGGGAACTGAATGGCATAGAAACTATAGTAAATGAATATAACAGATAAATGGTCAACCCCTCTCCCCAATTCAAGGTCAACCCCTCTCCCCAATTTTTAGGGGGGACTTTATTTCAACTATTGTTGGAAAAATATTGGAATTTATATTTTTTTAAGTGAAAATATTTACAGTTTGCCTCTCCTTAGATTAATGGTATATTACAAAGCATTTAATAAAACATTTAAGACAGCCACAATGTATGTCCTTTAAAAGAATGTAGACATTAATCACTAAGAACCGCAAGGAAATCAAAGGTAGAAATTAAATTCATGAGTTCAGTTATCAAAACCTCTTCATACAAATGGAAAGTAAGATTCTCTTTTTCTCCCAAAATTTCAGCAAGGGGAAGAACTGATGCACCACTTCCAAAAGGAGAAATTAAAGTCTCAATCATATTACTGATCAAGCTATGATTTGCGTAGCTGTTGTTCTGACTGCTACCAGGAGAGAAGCTAAGCAAACTGAACAACAGCCTTGTATAAAGAAAGTGGATTCCTTTTTAAACTGGGGTTTAATCCTACTTAGATAAACACAATATACTGGCTGCTAGGATAAATAAGAGACAAGTGTGCACATCTGAAAAAGTGACACAGAAGGGAGAGTTTTGAAAAGTGCTGCTTCTCCTCCTTGAGCAGCGGCCTCAGCTAGGATAGAATAGAATAAGAGTTGGAAGGGACCTTGGAGGTCATCTAGTCCAACCCCCTGCCCAGGCAGGAAAACCTACA
>JANHFP010001804.1:407269-417868 GCA_032468135.1 Calamaria suluensis | reverse complement strand
TACCCCCCCCCCCAAAAAAAAAACAACCACAAGAATTACTGCTCCACTGAACTGTTGACACAGTAGGACACAACCTTCCACAACATGAGGCATGCAAATATTTAATTCCACATCTGCAGCTAAAGACTTGAGAGAAGCAAATACAATTGGTTTAATCCAATTCTGCTTGACACTCCGCCTGGAAGTGCAGTTAACTCCCAGGCTTCTAATATTTTCCCCCTTCCCTTCCCCAAGATTTTCAAAGAAACTTCTAACACATCTTACTTACCAAGCATTTATCACTCTTTCTATTCTAATCAATACTTTAGCCCAATCACAGTAGTTTTAACCAGGCACCTGAAAGTATGTCTTGGTTTTTATATTGACTAAGTGAAGGTGGTGGTGAAGGCAGAAATTATAGTTAATTGAATGCGGCCTTGAATCAAAATATACTGTATATATATTTTGGATCGATTCCTATAAAACATTCAACCTGAATAGTTGAAAGGAACTAGGCAGGGATCAACTCTTTTTTTTTTCAATCCACAGAACCACTACAATTTCCTACAACACCCTAATTTTTACTTCTTGAAACTAGAGCCCATTTCTGAGGCAATCAAATGATAATCAAGATATATTAAGACACTGCACTAAGCCACATGTCATTTGGCTTTGGTTTAAGGCATTTTGTTTATAAGCACTGTAGTTTATAAGCCATGGTTAATAACTAAATATTATATTTGAACTCAGTTAACTTTGGTTTATTGAGGAAACTACAATTAAGCAATCATGGCTTAATGTAATGTAATAACCTATTGTATGAACCAGAGGTAGAATAGCCCAGAAGGACTGAAGGCTGCTTTTTTGGCAATTCTGACCCAAGATAGCTTCATAAAGACAGTCAACAGAAGAAATAAATTGGTGATAACACACACACATACACACACAAAACCTTATGAAATCAGGAAAGAAAGGCAATTAACTTAGCAAAATACAATAAGATCCATGCTGCTGTACTAAAAAGCTGTAGCTCACCATGACGGCACTTGATGCTTGAGAAAAAACTTGAAGTGGAATGGGTTTGGTTGGGAGGATAATGTTCAATAGCAGACTTTTGAAATTAATTGCTTGATTAGCATACAGGTCACATCATCAATGTACTGACCTTTATTTTTCCAGTTAAATGTGTACTTGTGTATCTACATAGATAAATATATCTGCAAGGCATTTCTCTCCAATCAAGCTGTGGACTTTTAAAATATGTATCTTGCACCTAAGCACATGGAATTCATAAATAGGAAACCCTGCACCTTTCTATCCCTATTTAGCCCTTGGAAAACGTAAGTCAGTGAAAGGGCAGATAATCTCCTACTTGACAGAGCTCTTTCTTGCATTTGACATCCAGTGAATTGTATTCATTTAAACATAATTCCTCCAATTTCCACTCAAATCTTCCCCAGTACCATTTAGAGGTCAGGATCAAGGCAATGAAGCAAACCCTTTGGCTCCTTCCAACAGGACAGAATCCTGTTTTTCAGGGTTAAAGTAAAACTATTTTAAGCAAATTTTGATTGCCTGACTTCATGGTAGGTGGACCCATTAAAAAATGCTTCTGAAGAATACAGAACACTCAGTTAAAATGAACTTGTGATGAGATTTCTATTCTGACCTGGAGTTAAGTTGATGTGACTTCTTTTTGATATTTCCCCAATAAACATTAGAATCATCTGCATCTTTTAATGCTAAAATAAGGCTAAAAGTAGCAATCCATTCACATCTGCAGCTCATGGATTAATTCATTAGTAATTTCGTAAGGTTTTACCCATATTTCTTCATAAAGCAGTATAAGAAGTACAGTATAAAAAAGATGAACTAATTTTCTCTTAGTGGTTGCCTAATGGATATTAATTTAAGTGTAGCATTTCAGTCTTTCATGATTAACCATCCCTTATACCAAAATAATTGAGTCCAATGTAAGGGATGGTCTTTATTTATCTTGTGTTGCTTAAAAGTCATAATGGAAATGGTCCCTTGAGAATTATCCTCGGAATTCATAATGTGGTTGTGACATAGCTGCACATTTCTCTTTATTGAGACAGTGCATTTGATCTCATTTTCTCAATAATAAATGATTAACTTGAGCTAAATTGCAATCTTAATTAAATATTTAAGCTGTAAGCCACCCAAAGTCATTTGACATCAGATGGGCAGTAAATAAATTTCATAATAAAGATAAAATTTAAAAATTATTTCCAAAATATTATTTCTGTTCATATGATTCAAAATCTAAGGCATAATGGATTGGCTTTAACCTTGGAGGATTTGCTATAGTTGCATAATAATTAAATCAAGAGAATACAATTTGGATGTTATATTTTAATGTATTTTAATGTTTTATATATGTTTGGGATTTTTTGTCATTTTGTATTGTCTTTTTAAAATTTTTGAAACCCAACAAAAATCATTTTTTTTAAAGAAAAACACACCTTGGAGGATTTAGAATATCCACATGGAGGACTGTATCCTGTCAACAAACTTTTCCTGCAATTCAAATCTGACTTAAAAAGGACCGTGTGAATGTGAGAAAAATGCCTGTGCAGACCTGTGTCTTTACAGATTTATTAAACATGCAAATTAAATATATGCATATTATATTACAAATCATGTAAAATGATGCTGGGTCCGCATCACAAAAAATATCCTCACAAATGTTTGAAGATAATGATCATTAAAAAACTCAAAAAAGCATTAATGATTCTTGTCAGTAAAACCATTCTTTAAAATAAGGGAGTCTGCATTAATAGCCTTAGTTTCGATAACACTGCAATTGGCAAAAATGGAATTCAATATGCTTTCTTCTTCTTCATTTTTTTTAGTCTGTGTTCCAAACAGGTTTTTTGGTTATTAGGTGACAGTTTGCCTGATGTGATATTTAATACAAGTGCCAATGTATTTTATCCTCCCTCCCTTCAGCACCATTTTCATATCATCCTGCCATAGAACCCAACAGCAACTTGAAAATGCTAAGCACACTAATGTACCACAGGCAAGCCTTACCCACCTAGCTTCCTGAAGAAATTACCTGTTTTTTCACTTCTAGTTTGCTTTTCTGAATGAAAAATGCATCAGGTGAATAAAAAGTATAATTTGTTCATGATAAGCATGAGACGTGCCAGGAGCTGACCAGTATGTAGGGAAGGCAGCCTATGGCTATAACAGAGACTCTGGTGCTCTCCAGAAGTGTACACCATGCTGGCCAAAGGATGGTGTAGTTTCAATATCCCTGGAAAGCACCAGGTTGGAGAAATCTGAGCAGTCAAAAAAAAAAAAAAAAGAAGGATCTAAACAGAAACCCCCACTTCTAATACCAGAAGAAAATGAGGAAAATAGGGAAGGACAGGTTTATAATAGAACAAGGCAATGGCAAGGATAACAGAATTTGTGATCTGCTTGATTTCATAGATCTAAGGCGGGGGAGTACACTTGCATGATGTCAGTATCTGACACATACATGAGTATGTTGTCTTTTTCATTCATTTTTAAAAGACCGTAACAATTGTCTACCAATACTTGGTAAACCCTTTAAGAAGGATTTATATTCCTCTTTCTTTTCCTGACCTATCCCTGTGTATTCTTTTTTTCTAACCTCCAGTCAATTAAAAAAAAATCCCCAAGGTCTCTGTTTATAAATTATATATGCTATTAGTAGTTGCCTCAATTCTAGAATGGCCTTTTTCAGGACAGAGTCTTCTCACATGTGAACATCCACAAAGCATGCTTGATTTTAGGTCCCGTCTGTCTTTGATATGTTTTCCTAGTGTTTCTGTCTCTCTCCCTTTCTCTCTCTCTCTTTTTAAAAAAGAGAGTCAGCATTGGCACACAAAAGGGTTAAGTGACAATTTGTAAGATGTCTATAAGGGAGAATATGGTGTGAAACCATATACTTTATATTTTCTTAGAATTCATGTTGGGCATAGGGGCAGGTTTCTTACTGAGCTGAATGAACTCTGGGCCTACATTCATACTCCTTTGTTGTTGGTAATACATCTGAGACTGCTGAAACAATAATACTCTGTCTCCAAAAATGAGAAACATAAACCTATATTACTTAAAAGCAGTGTACATTAATAGGTAGATGTAAGCAATGATCAATTATCTTGGCTCAATCAAAACCAAAGTTACAGCAAGTGGCAAGAATTTATATCCATCTGTGAGCTGAAGGGCAATGCTCAGTGCACATGGTTAGATTCTAAATTGGTAGGAAGTTCAAGATCTTCCTCTTTTAGAAATGCTGGCAGGGGAGCCTAAAGTTTATGAAAAGGACTCTCTTAAGAAGTAGGAGTCTAAAAGAGGTTTTCACTCATTGGAGAGATTCCCTCTTAATTCCCTCAAAGAAGGAAGAGACTTAAAATCAAGATAAACTGGACAATGAGAACAAATTCATAACCAAACATCTATCGTAATGAGAACAGTGGCAATGATGTGACTGCTCACAACACAAAGACAGAGAGACAGGCAGAGAGAGAGAGAGAGAGGGAGAGATTGCGGGAGAGAGAGAGATTGAGGGAGACAAAGCTTGTGGTGTTCATGCCAGATCTTACGTACCACTGACGAGTCGACAGGCAGCTGAATACAGCTTAACTGCCTACTCGCTGCTTCCCGTTTGGTGATTTCCTGAAGCAAAAATGAGGAAGGAAGGTGAGGGGATGGAAGGAAGGCAGGAAGGAAGGTGGATTTTTCAAAATTTTATAAATCTTAACATCAAAATTGAGAGAGCGGCTAAAAGGGTAATAAATATATTGGAAAAAAAAGGAATAGCAATAGGGATGGAAGAGAAAGGGAAGGTACCCATTGCAGTAAATTTTGTACCACGGAGAAGCAATTGAACATGTTACACTACCCTTGAGTTATCTGATGTAGCCTAATTCAGCTCTGAATACCACTGATTCAAGCTGTGGAGAAGACATTTATGGAGACATAATCCAGATCTTTAAGTTAAGAGCTTGGTTTATATTTATATCTCATATGTTAACGCAGTAAATCTTGAAATTTGTCTGTTTGAAATCTGTTGTAACAACCAAAGGGATATGACAAAAACGGGCAAGAGCATCTTTACAAAGTTGTAGTGTTGTAGTTGTAGTCTCCATAGCTTAGATTTGGTTAAAAATATGTCTAATCATACACCCTTGTTTCTCCCTCCCTATGCAGCTTAAGCTGCTGCTAGTTGTTTACAGTTTGCCTTGTGATGGTAAAAATCCCTTAAGACAAACATAGAACCTGATAACCTTTTGTGTGGTAATAGTACAGGAGTGGTTGTCCTTACTACTTTGGGGACTTTTTAAAATTTCTAAACCTTGGCTGCAACCATGGGATTTTCTGCTGGTTTTATACTCAAGTACAAGCCATGTGCAGTTTTGCTTATCTTCTGATCAAACAGGCAAGCTTAGCCAAATAATACTCTTTGGTAAAGTTGCAGAAGTATAGACAGCGCAAAGTATCTGCTTACTGATAATTCAAACGAAGATTCCAAATGCTTTGTTATTAACAAATGACATTAATCTTCAAGGATTTTTAATTGAAAACATTGTAGTAATAATTCAAAATTATAAAAGACAATAGCATCTTCACAATACCACTTCACAGTGCTTCACAGCACTCCTTGAGTGGTTTATGAAGTCAGCAAATTGTCCCCAACAATGTGGGTCCTCATTTTATTGACCTTGGAAGGATGGAAGGCTGAGTTAAACTTTAACCCTGTCAGGATCAAACTTCTGGCAGTAGGCAGAGTTAGCCTGTACCATAATGGCTCCAATATTTAGACAAACTCTTGTGGGTTAAAGATGATAAATGGTTTTTACTTTAAGCATACTCCAATTATATTTGGCAAAACCATTGGTAGAACTCCATTTTTATACAGCATGTCATGCTTTAGGAGCTTTAACAAATCAAATACATTTCCAGTTATTTAATAGTCATCCACCTGACAATTACTTTTAAAAATAAATGCTATACCAGCCTTTTCCAACTTGATGCCCTTGAGATATGTGAGATTACAATTAGAGATAGAATTTCTAACCAGAATCCAATTGGGAAAGGAAAGAAAGTGGCTTTCAGTTCCTACGAGAAGACAAAAAAATGCTATATATTTAATCATAATGAAAACATTTTCTGTTTCTGGAAACTGAGAATGTCGGTCCCCGACATTCAGCTTTGATTTAAGGAATTGGATTAATTATTCTGGCTGTACTTCAAGTCTGCATTTCTTAGATGAAGAGAAAAAGCATTTTGGAACATCAAAGTGAGCACCATACTTGTTAAGTCAGCCATATTTTGCTGTACAAATGGACAGTTTCGATCATTTTTTACTTTGTTACACACACAATTATCTCTTTTCAGAGATGGCTGACTATGAATACAGCAGCGGAGTTCAATTTTAGTGTGCTGCTGCCCATCATTTATGGTATTTATTTATTCAATTAATTTATATCTTACCTTTTTATTCAGTTCAAGAGAACCTATATATATATATTTATTTATTTATTCAAGGGTGGAAAAGATGAGCTCTAGGTTCAAAGAAAGCCTAATACCCTTAGAAAGCCTAACACGCTTTGTGGATGAAAACTATTGAAAAAGAGCAGTTGGCTAAACTTTGCACTTAAGCGGCAAAAAATAAGATCTATTAGAATGATTTGGACAATTGTATCTCATATACAATTAAAAGCATCTTTCAAACAGCCCTTTTGATCATCCCTTGTCCATACCAGGAATCTACAAATAACAACTTTAGAGGAACAACCACCACCAAAAGACATAATAATACTACTGATATATTGTATTCCTTCCATACTTCCTTCTTACTCTGCTACCTCAATGTTAATGAGAAATTGGGAAACTTGTTAATGGAAGATTTTTAGTTGGCTGCTAATTTGCAGAAAGGGAGGAATGAAGAAGTGGAATTCAATCTAAGATGTGATGGTCTGAACTGTGAAATCCATGTCATGTCATTTTTAACTGGTGTGTGGAAATGTGTCTGTGTGTCAGAAAAAATAAAGTGCCAGGACTACATTGAAGCCCAAGATATGACCAGGGTCTTTCTAAAAAACAACAACATGTTGCTGTTTGGCTGTAGCGCCCAGAAATGCATAGCCAGCATGGTGCTGGCTGGAGACAACAGGAGCTGAAGTCCAACGTAATATGGAAAGTATGCTGATACCTGCCATCATTCCTTACTAGTTGCTTTGTGCTACAAGAAAAAAAAGCAACACAAAAGAGGAACAAGAGATAAACTAAGAATTCTCAAAGACAAGCACAGAATCTGTAGGGAACATGAAAGGATTGCCAATAAAAAAAAATGTTCCACAGATATTGTTATCATGCAGTGCCCCATGAGAAAAGCTTTATCACTGATAGAAGGTTCTCTTGTTGGTATCCTATGTTTCTTTCTTAGATAAAGTCTCCAGGGAACAAATCTAACAGCTCACTCTGTCATTTTTGTATTATATAGTCTTTATCAACTGAGCCGTCTTCTTGCACAGCCTATTTTATGCAATATAAAAGAATAACATTCAGAAGGTCCAATGAAGATAAAGCCCCACTGAGCTACCACCAATTTTTAAAGAGCTGTATATTGCAGACATGTGCACATGCATATTAAGAATAGGCCCAGTATTTTGTATACATGTCTGCTGCTTAGCAACAAAAAGGTCCAGTACATTCTTATACTAAAATTAGCAAAAGTGTTTTCAGAGTCAAGAAAAAAACACTTGAGGGCACAAAGATAAAACTGTCACCAGCATTGAAATGAGATTGTAGAGGAGAAGTGGGTAGGAGGGGATTTGGAAAATAAAAAATTCATTGACTTTAAAAGATTACTGTGGTAGACAAAATAATTTTTCTTCCTTGGAAAGACAATTTTTTTTGCAGTGCATAGTAAATGGAATATATGGTCCTCTGAAGGAATGTACATCTGTCCTTAGGATTGAGAAGGAATGAGCGAATCATTAAAAAAGGGAGGAGCTGGTGGGTGAAGTTTCAGAAAAGATTACTCAGCCAGGAGAAAGAGGATGACCTGAAGAAGAAGCTCACCCCACCTTGATTCTCTTTGATGGGACAGAGAAATCCTGACAGGATTTCAAGATTCTGTTATTCTACATTACAGCCGAATATTATTATTTTTTTTTGCAATTCCTACCATGCCCTTTCTGGTCTATCTTGAAGATCTGACAAACCCAGCCTCCAAATTTGATTTCAATCCTTTTTCAAAGATTGACATGGAACACTAATCAAAATAACAACCGATCCTAAATTTGTTTGAGGGGACATTTTTAGCTCGTCTTTTAGCTCGTCTTTTAGCTCGTCACATAGCTGTGCCAATTCACATCAGGGGACATTCTGCCTACAATAGCTTTCTGGTTTGGACATGGGGAATCATATTACTGTCCAAACATTCAGAGCAAAGTAATCATTGGCAGCAAGAGGAATAGGCAGGTTAGATAGATATTTTATTTATTGTGTTATTTAAATTAGGTATGCTACAATTCACCCCATTAGTCATCTGATAATAGCCAAAGGGCAGTAGTGGTTTTGCTGCTACACCTGGTCATTTAAAAGAAACCTATGACTAATAGAAGAGAATAAATGAAGCGAAGGGTTAAACTATGAAGTCTTAGACCAGTCATGTCCAAAGTCCAGCCCGGGGGCCAATTGTGGCCCATGTTCAAATTTCAAGTGGCCTGCAGCCTCTTCTCTCCACCGGCTCAGCCTGTCACTCATCTTTGCCAGCCAGTGTTTTTCCCTTTCTGTGTGATTTTTACTTTTTTCCCCTTCTTTTTCTGCAGCAGAATTAGTGCGGTAGACCTCACTGCTGTGCCTCGTGTCTCCAAAAATGTTGTGAGCATGTGCAGTAGAGCACAGACCAACATGCTTTGCGTATGTGCTGAATGTGCTCTACTGTGCATGCGTGAAGTGCATGTTTTCCATGTGTGCTCCAATGTGCATGCACAGAGAGCATGTTCGGCACACACATATGCAAAGCATGGTGGTCTGCACTCTACTGTGCATGCATGGAGTGTGCAAAGCATGCTGTTTGTGCTCTACCTGTGCATGTGCACGAGAAGAGAACTGGTAGTACAGGCAAGTGGAACCCACATGTCAGCTCCCACACATTTTCACCTCACCAAATCTGGCCCTCCTTACAAAAAGTTTGGACACCTCTGTCCTAGACTCTGATTTCAACTTAAGGATTGAACTGTCAGCACCTTAAAGGTAAAGGTATCCCTCGCACATGTGTGCTAGTCATTTCCGACTCCAGGGGCCAGTGCTCATCTCCGTTTCAAAGCCGAAGAGCCAGCACTGTCCAAAGACATCTCCGTGGTCATGTGGCCAGCATGACTAAAGCATGGAATGCTGTTACCTTCCCACCAAAGTTATTCCCTATTTTTTCTAGCATTTTTACGTGCCTTTGAAACTGCTAGGTTGGCAGAAGCTGGGACAAGTAACAGTCACCCCATTACAAGGCACTAGGAATTTGAACCGCTGAAGTTCCGACCTTCTGATTGACAAACTCAGCTGCCTTACCCACTGGGCTACTGTGCCCCTGTTATATAAGAGTAAGATACCCAATTAAATGGTTTCCTAAAAAGAAACCTGTCCATAAACGTGAAAGAAAATGAATGACAAAATAGGCTGAAAGAGCTGCTTCTTTTAACCTAAATCCAGCTCTCTAAAGTATTTTAAGACATGTAGAAAAGCAATTTCCATTCTTGTTAAAATCATTTGCTAGAACAAGCTTCACAAATATCTGTAAGAGCTCAACAGCTTTAATAATAAGGAAAGACAACAATAGAAATGTGGCAGCACATGACTGTTTCCCCTTCTCATATTAATTTCTGATTTGGCAGCAGGTAACCTTGAGAATGCTAAAACTCAGTAAGAATGTGCATCTCATTTGCTGCTTCTCTGATGAGCACACAAGAAAGGGAGGATTGTAATACATTCCCATGCAGTTTTTAGCCTCTACTTTCCTTCCTTCCTTTGCAGAACAGGCCCCATTTTGCAGACGTCCACAAATACCATGCTACACCTGCAAACCGTATTAAGATTTATTATTTGCTTTACACCCCGTTGAAGTTTCGTTTCACCAATTCTTTTTTTTTTTTTCCTTATGAAGTTGAGTTTAATGTATGCTGGTCCAAGGATAATGTGCACAGCAAGCATTTTATTGACATGCACAAGTCTACAATGGGACATAATAGGACATATTATTCAGAAGGAAGTAGAATCGGATATTTCTCTTTCTGGGCACAATAAGAATATATCCGCTGAAAACTCCACATTGATGACAAGAAGGGCATCCAGCCAGTAAATACTCAGCTCTATTCAGTTGCCCTAACTCCACCCCAATGCAAAGGATTATAGGGTCATTAAAAGACAATACACAGAGAGAGGGGGAGGAGAGGGGAGAGAGAGAGAGGGAGGGAGAGAGAGAGAGAGAGAAGTACCTCAATACTCATTGTTAATTGGTTCCAGGAGGTGCAATGAGTAGTTAGTTTAGTTTAGTTTATTTAGATTTCTATACCGCCCCTCTCCTAGGACTCGGGGCGGTTTACAGCCGATTAAAAG
>JANHFP010001804.1:144011-154379 GCA_032468135.1 Calamaria suluensis | reverse complement strand
TTTTAAATCTTGTTGGCTGTGCACCGCCCCGAGTCCATTGGGAGAGGGGCGGTATATAAATGTGAACAATAAATAAAATTTATCTTTTCTTATCCAGAGTATATATTTGCTGTCTAAATAATAATATGTATATGTATGTATATATGTATGTGTGTGTGTTTTTGTGAAAGCACCTGGTTACCCAAATATGGGAGGGAACAACTTTTGCCTTTCAGCTCATCTCCAGAGACTATCCAGGCAGTACTTTATACAACATTGTTGCATCAGATTTGTTTCTTGTTTTTTGCTGATATTGAAAATAAAGGGAGATTTAATATATATATTAAGGACATAATAATGATTAGACTGTTTTGAACAGCAATTTCCTTCATAGCAAAAGTGCTTTTTAGAGGGCTAAATTTGATAGTTCTAGTCCAGGGTTCCCAACCCCCCAGGCTGCGGCCCACCACTGGGCCTTGAGCCTTTTGGAACTGGGCTATGAAAGTGGTGGGTGGTGTACACGTTCAAGTGCAGGTGCCTACAACTTGTGCAAATGGAATATGCACACACCTACCCATCACTCGCATGGAACCGGAACCATCTCCTCTTCCCCTCAGTCTGCAAATCCAGAAAATGTGGGGAACTCTGCTAGTCAACAAGGCTTGATTCTCAGGGGAAGGAGAGAAAATGCTGATCATGTTAAAAATGAAGATAAAAGAACTATTACACTCAGGTTTCTTATATTGAGTAAGAAATACAGAAGTCATGTACCCTGAAATGCTTTTTCCCTAGTCCAGGGGAGATGATTCTTGTAAAAAGACACACTAGTGTTCTTAGTGTGAGTTGTAATTTGTAATATTAAAGAGATGGGGGGGGGGGAACTGCCATGCCATGAAATATATTATATAGAAGTCCCTTTTTAGGTTACCAAAAGGCAGACTTCTTGAGCTAGGATGCTAAGAATGGTCAGATCCTGGGAGTATTTTATTGAAAGACTACAAGGAATGCTAGATTGTAGATATCTGCTTTGTAAGGCAGACCAGTCTAAGAAATGAAAGCCATATAGATCAAGTAACAGCTATAGTAACTGAATTTTGCAAATCTGAATGCACTTACCCCCTCCCTCACTTTATATTAGGGTGAACTAAAGAGTGGCCTGACACATTTACTCAAACTAGTTTCTTGGCATGGGCTCAAGCCATGCTTGTTTATCATTTCCTTGGTAGCAGCTCTTCCTCCTGTCTTTCAAGGCCATTCTTTATTCCCACTACAGTACAGTACAATCCTTGAATAGGCAGGACTGTGCTGTTCCCAAGAAAACTTTATGGATGTCTCAATGAAGAACATGTATGTGTGTGTGCATGTGTATGTATATATGTATATATATATTGGTTAATTGTTTTTCTGCTAATATTTTAAAATTAAGGGAGGCCAGTATAGATCTATTTTGAGCTTATTAGCTCTCATCAGCTGGTCATACCCATTCTAGGATACATACATACATACATACATACATACATACATACATACATACATACATACATATATGTTAATTGTTTTTCTGCTTATATTTTTAAAATTATACCTAATATGTAATTGACAAAACAAATAAATTTTAAAAAAATAATCCAGCTGCTCTCCTGTGGGATCATCCCTTTCATCTAGTTCCTGAATTTCATATTTATTCTTCAGGGCTGGTTTGGTTGCAAGGAAGACTGGAACCCTGCCTTTTAACAGCTACTTTTTCTCTCTATCTTTCTTTATATTGCCTGGTCAACTGGCTGACCAGCTAGAAAGTGCAAAACTCAGAAAAGCCCATCCCTTTTAATTAGTTGAAGTGAAAGTGCTCAGCTATTTTAATTATCTAACTTGCATAATAGGAAATTCCCTTCCTAGTGGGTCCTGCTCCCAGGAAAGCTCTGACCCCTCCCTTCATCTCCTCATGTTATGTTCTCACAGCGATCTAAAGTTCCCATAGCAATCACCAACCTCCAGATTCTCTTTCTGAGCTCCAGCTGTTCGATGGCTGCACCAATCCAGCCAGCCACCAGGTGGCAATCAAGAGCTACAAAAATGCCTAACTCCGTGCTGCCACTTAATGTTCTAAAGGCCAAGTACTCAACTGGCTGATCCATAAGTAGAAGGATATTTTAAAGTTTCAGCCAGTCAATGATATGATGGGGAAAAAAGAAAAGAAAACTAATGCAACCTACACAGTCAGCAGAACAGGATGGATAGCGACTGGAGGAGGCTTTACAAGTGGCATATAATGTTGGGCAGCTCCAGATTTCAGCCAAGAAAACTACCAATCCCAGTTCTTGGAATGTTGCAGATTAATGCACTTGGGGCAGCAGCCCAGCATGGACCATTCTGGGTGCAGCATAAGGGTGGGTTGTGGAGACCCTGTGCTTGGAGATGGCATGACTGAGTCTGTCATCTGCATCCCTATAACTGTTTGGTTTGGTTCTGCAACCCAACAAGACAGACACAGAATCCAAAGGATAATTAGCACTGCAGAGAAAACTATTGCTACCAACCTGCCTTCCACTCAGGACCTGTATACTGCATGAGTCAAAAAGAGATTTGGAAAAATATTTACACACCCCTCACATCCTGGACATAAACTGTTCTAACTCCTACCCTCAAAACGACGCTATAGAGCACTGCACAGCAGAACAACTAGACACAAGAACAGTCCATGCCCCCCCATCGTCATCACTCTGCTAAACAAATAATTCCATCAACATTGTCAAACTATTTATTAAATCTGCACTGCTATTAATCTTCTCATTGTTCCCATCACCCATCTCCTTCCACTCATGACGGAATGACTGTAGCTTTGCTGCTTGTACTCTTATGATTTATATTGACTGTTTCCTAATATGATTTGATTACTTATTTGTACCCTATGACTATCATTAAGGGTTGTGCCTTATGATTCTTGACGAACGTATCTTTTCCTTTATGTACACTGAGAGCATTCGCACCAAGACAAATTCTTTGTGTGTCCAATTACATTTGGCCAATAAAAAATTCTATTCTATTCTATTCTATTATTTCTTGCTAACTCAAAAGCAAGATAGGATCAAAGCAAAACTGATCGGCAGATATGGCCCTTTCCTGTTCCACTGGTTAGATTCTATATCCTGAAACAGATGTATTGCTGTGCCCTGGGGTGAAATTTGACTGCCAGAAGCAACTTTTATATTTTAAGAAAAGGAGGGGGGAATAGGATATATTATAATGAATGGGTAGAAAAACTTTCACCCAACTGTCCCTGACAGTCAGCTACATCTCCGGGAGAGCTACCCGTTCTGGGTCACATAAAAGTCACTCCCTGCTTCTTTCTCTTCTGGATAAGAATTATTATCTTTAAAAACTTCTGTAGAAAAGGAACAAACTTCTCTGCATTGAGAAGGGGGGGAATAGTGAGAGAAAGAACTAGAATTCTTCCTTAAGCTTAATTAAAGTGGCAATTTGCAAGTAAGAAATCGATACAGAGATAGCCTCTGCTCCAAGGGTCATCTATTGTTTAAAAGGACTAGGGGAAATATAGCTGAAAATTTGCCTGGGTATGATTTCTTTTTCTGTGTGTTTATGACTAATTTATCATCTTCAATATTTATTGTCTCTCTATATATACAATCTCACTCCTCTGTTTTATGCAGAATGGCACATCTTTATATTGTATTGGTTTCTAAATAGAAGCTGCAGACCAGTTTCCTCTGGGAATCTACTCAGAGCTTTGTCTACTCTGGCATATTGTTCAGGAGTCTGGAATTTCTTTGGGTGTAATTTGAGCATCTCTAGATTGCTTTACTGGCTATTTTGTACATGACCGGTCAAAAGTAAAAAGTAAAAAAAAAATCTCTTTTCCTTTTAAAAAATTAATAAAATGTTATTTCAGTTTATCCCTGGTGAGATTGGTCCATTCCCCCCTTTTTTTTAAAAAAAATAAAAGGACAGAAAGACAGAATTGATCACCCTAGTCATAGTATTGCCTCAGTATTACAAGACCAGGAAATTGTGCTACAGAACGTGTTTTATATTTATCATTTTCCCTTCCTGATCTCTCCCTCTATCCAATAAGAAGCCAAGGCAGTGGGCTTCTTACATACATTGAGGTATCTCCTCAAGGTATCTCCTTCAAAGATAAGTGATGACCACAGAAATGATCAAGCTGCATACCAAGGCAGGTAGCAGAATTAAGATATTAAGGAGATGGGTGTGGATATAGAGGAGATGGATTTGGAGGCCAGACACAATTAGCCCCAAACAAACCTATTTTATTTTAACAGCTGAGAATTACTTCATTCTCAGCTGAGTCCAAATGAATTGCAAAACAAGTCCTTCGGAAGAAGTCCTTCGGGGTTATCACAAACCTTTCTTGGCAAAGCCCCATGAAGTTCAGAAACAAGAAACGCCGACTGGAGATGGGTTTAGCAACATTGCTTGACGGATTTAGCAACATTGCTTTCCTACAAGGAGTCCAAGTGCCTTTGCTGCTCTTTTAAGCCTTATGGGAGGGACCAATCATCTCCTGGCCTTACTCCCGAATTGTCCTTTTTGCTTTAGCTGTTCTTGCTTCTGGCAGCTCTGCACATGCATGCACTGGGAACAGGCTCCTCCTGTTCCTCTGCCTCTCTGCTGTCTGACTTTGGAGGTTCCTGAGTCCACGCATCCCTCACAGATGGCCCTGGCCCCATCTCTGCCACTGACGCAGAGCTCTCATCTGGGCCTGCCCCAGACTCCTCACTGTCTGACCCCCCCTGCTAGTTCCACAGGCTTCTGGCTGACCACAACTGCCTTTCATCCCTTGAATCTTGCAGCTACATATATGAAGTCATTTTTAGCATGGGAAAATTCAGGCTGCTGCCACTGTAAAACATATCTGATATTTTTGCTCTTCAGTGAAAGCCTCGATTCTGCCTTAACAATGAAATATTTACAGAAACACATTATTTGAATTTCCTCAAAAAATGCACTTCAGAAGGTGGTGGAAAGATTTTCTAGAAACAAAAGAGCTCTGAGTTTACTTTTCCTGGAGAAAATGCCAGGGGAAAAAAAATATAAAGCCGCTTCAAGGTGAGTCAAAATGCATTCCGATCCATCCTCGTTAACTCTGCACAGTCTTAATCCCTAAATGAATGGATTCCTCAAGAAAATAGCAATTCTTGTTTCAGTTGAATGAATACATGCTTTCTGCAACAAAGCTAATGCTTCTCAAGGTGCAGTGCCACAGAAGAAAAAGAAGGCGCTACTTAAGATCAGCTTAATAGAATCACTAAAGACCATGATGGGCAGATGACCCTCCTACTCAGAGATAAGAAGAACTTGCTTCTTGACATGGATTAGGTATCCAATCACCATGGCCAAGAAAGTACCGTAATAGTTTCCTTCCTAGAACCTTGTGGTCCATACCAGGGGTCTCCAATCTTGGCAACTTTAAGACTTGTGGACTTCAACTCCCCAAACACTGGGAGTTGAAGTCCACAAATCTTAAAGTTGCCACAGTTGGAGACCCCTGGTACATACAGTTGCAGCCAGCTGAATTAATTCATATAATCTATGGCCATGGTGGTGCAGTGGTTAGAATGAAGTATTGCAGGCTAATTCGATCCTGACTGGTCCAAGGTTAACTCAGCCTTCCATCCTTCCGAGGTCCGTAGAATGAGGATCTAGATTATTGGGCGCAATAGGCTGACTCTGTAAAATTAAAGACAGGTTACTTAGAGCGGACGATAAAGCACCATGAAGCAGTATATAATTCTAAATGCTATTGCTAAATTAATTATCAGGATGATTTACCTATTCACTTGTTGAAGCTGAGCAACGCATGATCATCGGAATTTATTTTTACATTTTTCAGCATTTTTTACTATGCTTTAATGCATTTTTTTAAAAAAATGGTTTAAAAGGTTAAAAAAAGTTCAGACGATCTCATGTCGCTCAACTGATTGTCAGAGCTTTTTTTTGGTACGGTTCTGTTGAACAAGTAGTAAAAAATGCTTTTAATTTTTTTTAAAAAAAGCTTCCGATGATCGTATGACACAGCTGTGATCTTCAGAGCCTTTTTTTTTACTTTTTTGAAGCGTTTTTTTACTACCTGTTCACCCCAGCTGGTAGTAAAAAATGCTTTTAAAAAGTTTTTTAAAAGGTTCCCACGATTGCATGCCACAGCTGATCAAAACTCCCACCCATGCTGTTCTTCTTACCTTCCCAAGCCTCCTTTTGGTGTGCACTGCTCATGCATGCACAGTGCACATTTGGTACGCATGCACAGCCGGCTAATCGGTAGTAAACCAGTTCAGATTTCACCACTGCTTCATTTCCTCAGCTGCATCTTAAGATAGCACCACAGCAAATTTGCAGCAAGATGCCTTGCCAATCACTATTACAATCAGTGCAAAGTGCAGAAATTACAGAGATAGTATAGAATAGAACAGGTAGTCTTGCATTTATGACAGTTAATTTAGTGGCTGTTCAAAGTTACGATGGCACTGGAAAAAAGCGACTTATGACCATCTTTCACGTTGCAGCATCCCCATGGTCACGTGATTTACATTCGGGTGCTTGACAACTGACTCACATGTATGCAGTGTCCCGGGGTCACATGATCATCTTTTGCGAACTTCTGATGAGAAAAAATCATGGGAGAAGCCAGATTCACTTAATAACTGTGTTACTAATTTAACAACTGCAGTGATTTACTTAACAACTTTGTCCAGAAAAGTTGTAAAATCAACAAAACCAGGAGTGAAATCCAGCAGGTTCTGACAGGTTCTGGAGAACCAGTAGCAGAAATTTTGAGCAGTTCAGAGAACTGGCAGATGCCACCTCTGGCTGGCCCCAGAGTCGGGTGGGAATGGGGATTTTGCAGTATACTTCCCCTGCCATGCCCACCAAGCCACACCCACCAAGCCACACCCACAGAACTGGTAGTAAAAAACACCTTGGATTTTAGCACTGGGCAAAACTCACTTAACAAATTTCTCACTTAGCAATATAAATTCCGTGTTCAGTTGTGGTCATAAATCAAGAACTGCCTGCACAGAAACACTAATAAAAATATATTTGTAGTCCAGTTCCAGAAACAGAAATCTAAAGCTTGCCTATAGTGGGGAGAGATGGTCTCAGAGAAATAAAACATCCTAACACACACACACACACACACACACACACACACACACACACACACACACACACACAGTTCCACACAAGGGAAAACCAAACTGCAGCCCTTCACATCCATGAAGCCAAGCAGCTGGTGCACAACACACTATCTTTACCTGCTAGTTTCTCTTCCACACTCTTTTCACCTGAGTATTTTTGTATACAATTCATGCTTATACTTATATATATTACCTAATATGTAATCGACAAAATAAATAAATAAATAAAAAAAAAAGAATGGGAAACTGGGGTACACATTGAAAATCCCACTGAAAATGGAAGAAGCCCTTTCTGTAGCAATACTTGGGTTGTTTTAGAGAAACACAACAGGGAGGAGACCTCAGAAATGTTGAGAATGGTATGAAGATCGCAATCTCTGCTTCAAACTGAAACCTATTACAGCCCTGTCCTCTTTCTAATCCACAACTGATACAGTATTTCCTACCTTAATGAGGTAGGCAGATTACTTCCTTATCTTACCAAAAAATATGATCACACATGGATCATTGTCAGTAGAAACCTTTCTTACATCCCAGTTTACCGACTTATCATGCACATTTCATGCATTTGGCTTCTGTTAGAGGAACAGAAAATCAAGCAACGTCAATTTATACCATTGGTTGTAGATCAGAATAAGGATTGGAGGGTCGCCATATAGCACTGAGATCTCATGAACCTCAGCCAGCATAGCCAAGGATCAAGGATGATGGAAGGGAAATGTCTGCTGGTCATAGGTATCCTTCCTCCAATTTAAAATAATCACCTGGGAATTTCATCCAAAGCTTCTCCTCTTGGCATTCTGACTTAGATATTCCACAGCATTCTCTAACCCAGGAATATATGAGAAGTGATTCTTGGGATGGATCTTCTGGGCTTACAAAACCCTGCAGAATTGAATAATTATCAAGGCAGATTATATCAAAATATAAAACATTCATATAACAACGTAAAAGCCCGAGTTATATCCCCCTGAGTTCTCAATAAAAACTCACAACAGAAACTTTCTTGAACCAAAATTGAGAAAGAAAGTTTTAAAAAGTGTAGTACCACTTAGACCAGAGGTTCCCAAACTTGGCAGCTTTAAAACTTGTGGACTTCAACTCCCAGAATTCTCCAGCCAGCATCAGCAGGATGCTATAGAAGACTCTATACTTGATGAATTTAAGAGCAAAGCCTAAAATTCAGAAGCCAGTCAGAGGAAGTGCAATGACAAAGCTACTGGGATTGGTTCAAAAGAAACCAGATTGACGTCCTTCCCCCAATGTAATGAAAGAGAATGGTCAAAAACCTTATTTTCTTAATACTGCTAATTCGGAAGGCTGTCAATTGAATGTTTTGGCTTTCTGCGATATACAAATGCAGCCATAAGGCTTATGGTTTAGCATGTTGTATAACATGTGTTGTTTATAATTTGGTGCTTTATAGTTATTAAAAAAAACATAATTATACAAAGTCAGATCTACCTCTTATAGTAATTAAATAAATTAAAGCTTCAAATTTCATACAGGACATTGGGAATGCATTTGTAAGAAACATAAATGTTACATAAGGGCTACCTTTTTCATATTTTATGTATCCTTCTGCATACAAAATGATATTTTCACAACTGTTTGCCTTGAAATTAAGATGCTGTGCTTTTAAAAAAGGAATGGGCAATAAGTGCAGGAAGAGAGTCAAGTATTGGTAGAAATTTTTTTTAGAATAGACAATACAAGAAAAGGGTTAAATAATGCTACTTTAGACTCTATGTGTCAACCTCAGCTATTAAAGATGCATCTATGGAGTTTTCTTGCCATCAGGATACAATCTGCGTCTCGTTGCTTCCTTGCAGTTATGGCTCTGTTGGTCTCTTTCATCTTCCCCTTCTCATGAGTTGCTTTTGGGTACAGGTTGTAAATGTAAATGCCCCTCTGAGACTATCACGAGTAGTTTGGCTCCAACTTAACATTTGGAAAGAGCTATTGGTGTACATATGATGCAGAGTTCAAAGTATCTTTTACTCTGGAGAAGTTTGGTCACTGGCCTTATCGTGCTGACTGGATAAGAAGAATTTTTCCCTGCTTGAGTGGCAACTCAGTGGCTGAATTCTTAACAAAATGCTCATCTACTCCCAACTGTAGGAGCAAAAGGATTCAAATCAACCAGTCTTTTTGATATTAGTCTAAAAGTGTAGAAGACCTAGGCCATTAAGGGTCCCCTGGGTGACTTCACAGAGACAGAATTCTCAATATACTGATACTATGGAGAGTTGAACTGATGACGTCAATAAAGCCCTAGTGACTCTGTAGCTCACTGATAACCACATTTCCTTGCCTCACTAGTAAGCAATTGTGCATTGCTAACTCTATTAGATTGTGAGTCAGTGGACTGAGAGCAGAATGGTAACTCACTTTAGAAATGTTGAAGGGAGTTCAGTTCTCTATTTGGATCTGGCTGATTTCATCAAGAAAGAAGAATTAGTATTCTAGCTCTTATGCAGAAGTAGATGTGGCATGGGTGGTAGGGTGAATGATCTGATTGACAGATAGATCAATAACAGCTCAACTGATTTGATGGTGGAGGAGAGAAAGGGTGCAGGATGAAGCCATTGAGAAATACCCCAAATGGTAGCTCTGAAGCAGGTAATTTCCATGATGGTTGCCAATGTTTGGAACAAGGAATCATTGATAAGGAAGAGACATAAACTAAAGCCATTTTTAAAATATATATATAATGGAAAACAGAGTATAAATCTGATGAGCAGACAAACCTGAAGCAAGCTTTGATTAAAAACAAGCCATCAAATAGTTTTTGTCTTCATGCATTCTCCCAAAGGAATGAGCACTAAAACAGAGAAGGACAATTATGCAAAAAGTGGTCCTCATTGTCATCCTAAGATATGCTGCTGTCCCACTTCCTTGGATCTTGAATTGTGCATGTGGGTGTTAAGCAACAAGATCTGACAAGAGTTATTTTCTCATTTGTTTGAATCAGAACAGAATTCTCCAAGGATTAGGATCTCTGGTTGATCTGGGTATCTTTCTTTTTTAAAAAAATACACTTTATTATTTTAAAAACATTTTAAAATAACAATGATTAAATATAAATACATTAAATACACATCCATAGGATGTTTCCTTAATTTTGCATAGTACCTCCATATTTGCTTTATTATATGATTACTCCTCTTCTTACATTACATTTTAAAATTTTAAATTTTAAATATTGTGAAATTTT
>JANHFP010001804.1:119079-133550 GCA_032468135.1 Calamaria suluensis | reverse complement strand
AAACACCCAGCTCAGAGAGCACTAAGGACCCCACCGTCCTCCCCCTCCTCTTCCCCTTTCCCGTCCTCATTGTCCTCCATTCCGCAAAGCCCTCTCCCTTCTAACACTGACAACGTTACCTAGTTAGGCAGTGAAACGTCTGCAAGAAAGTCACCAAAAGGGAGGACCCTTTTGTTCTCCCTCTCCTCCCCCTCCCCCTTCTCTTCCTCCTCCTTCTTCTCCCTTCCCCAAACCCCTCTCCCTTCTACGACTGACGACGTTACCTAGTTAGGTCCTGAAACATCTGCCGGGAAGGAAAAAAAAAAAACAACACACCACCCAGAGCACCAAGGACTCCCTTCTGTCGATTTGTCCGCTTACCTTGCCGACGATTTCTGGATAAAATCCGTTGCAGGCTTGGCTTAAGGCTGCCGATTTATTCATCCATTCGGTGAGCCGGGCGGCAGCGTCGATGGAGCGCGAGGTAAGCGAGACTTTGGCCGGCGGGATTTTGAGGGGCATATCCCAAGTGGTCATATAGGTACCCCAAGGGGAAGCCTACGAAGAAAGGAGAAACCTTGTCTTTTTGGCTGCAATAAAGTCTTCGAGCTACGGACACGGCTGACAGTCACTGGGTGAGAAACGTCCTAGTTTTGCCCCGCGTGGGTCTTTTGACCCCCCCCCAGCAAGGGGTTGGACTAGAAGACCTCTAAGGTCCCTTCCAACTCTATTTTTTAAAACTTTTCTTGGCCCTTGTTGTGAAGGGGATCCAAGCAATTGTGACATTAGTGTCCATCCCATCCCCGATCATTAAGTGAATCTCGGTCCCAGCGTTGACTTTGCTTTTAATCGCAAGGTCCCAAAAAGGGGAATCACAACTGCGACCGTCGTAACTGCGAGCCGCCATCCAAGCATCGGGACATAAAACCACGAGAGCATGACGGTGGCCGTAAGTGTGAAACAACCATTATTACTTTAGATAACAAAACAAAAAAATCTTGTTATTTTTCTGTTTCATAGCAGCATAAAAACGTGATGTTATGAATCCATAATGTGGGCCCTACAGTTTTATTAATTAAAAAATTAAAAACAATTATTAAAATTTTATTTTAAAAATGCCCTACACATTTTTTTGTTTGGGGGGGGGGGCTACCGGTTCTGTGGGCGTGGCTTGGTGGGGGTCATGTGACTGGGTGGGCGTGGCCAACTTTTTTTAAAAAAAAGATTTTTTTTGCTACCGAAACGGTTTTTTCTTGTGTTTGAATGAGAAAAATTTTGATTTGATAAGATTTGATTATTGGATTATATATATATGCAACAATGTTTGTTTTTTTTTGGTGATATAAATGTGTATATTTGGAAGTCGGGAGGGGAGGGGAGATAAAAATGTATTGTTATCAAAATATAAACAAAATGAATGAATTTTAAATGTAAAATTAATAAAACTTTTCATGCAAAAAAAAGGGTACATAATCGTGCAATTCCTATGGGAACTAAACTTATTACTAAACCAAAGTTAAATCTAAAAATATCTACTCTGCATAAGGTTAAACTGGCACCTGAAGGCCAGACAATGAATAAAGGATGGAAACTGAACAAGGAGAGATTCAACCTGGAAATGAGAACTTTTCTGACAGTGAGAGCAATAAACCAATGGAACAGAATCAGAGGTTGTGGGAGTTTCATCACTGGAGGCTTTCAAGAAGAGACTGGACTGCCATCTGTCAGAAATGGAATAGGGTATCCTGTTTGGGCAAGGTTGTACTAGATCAGGAGTGTCAAATTCAAGGTCCATGGGCCGGATCCCGCCCAAGGGGTGCTTATATCTGGCCCATGGGGCCACCCTGGAAACAGCAAAGGACTCATCTGTGGTGCCTCTGTCAGCAAAAATGTTCACTGGCAGAGCACTGGGAGCAGGCCATCGCAGCTGAAAATGGAGCTCAGGAGGACCACACATGGTCATTTTCCCTGGCAGAGCACTGGAGGAACCTGCAGGTGCCCCCAACACAAGTGATGTTGAGATGGCCACACCCACCCTGGTCATGCCTCTTGGCCCCTCGAGGTCAAACACAACTCTGATGTGGCCCTCAATGAAATTGAGTTTGACACCCCTGGACTTGATGGCCTACAAGGCCCCTTCCAATTCATCTGTTAATCTATAAAGCTGCTTCATCCATCTGTCCTATCATGGGAACACCTATACCAAATTATCCTTTTGCCTTCTCAAAAAAAAAAAAGAAGTTGGAGGGCAACACACACACACACACACCCCTGACCAGCAGCAATAGCCAAGCTATGTCCAGTGTGGGTGACTGGACAAAGGGAAGAGGCTATCATGTCACGAGGCCCTGCCAGTGCTCTCCTGGTCAAGAAATGAATGGCTCTCAAAAAGTTTCAAAATGGCTTCCTCTAAAACCCAGCTCGTGTGATTAGATGTTGCCAGAACACCCAATTAAAGAGTTCGAACTGCCTTAATATTGTCTAAAATAAGTGTGGTGCGGGAACATGGCCATTCACTACATCTCTCGCATTCAATTTCCCAAAAGTTTCATTTTTCATCTTGTCTAACCCCATTATTCTGAAGCTCAAAACAATTGCATTTCCTTCACCTCAAACATTTTGTTGTGTTTTGCTCAGCACAGACCCCGTCCCAACATTTTTTTAAAAAAATAAACATGGGTATGTTTTGATCTGTCCTCATAAAGTGTAGGGAAAGGAAGATGTCCGAGGAAGGTTCCTAGATTATTAAAACTACTGTCAGAGAAACTGCAGCCCAGGGAACCAGATCTGTCAACTCACTTCTGTTCTTCCTGCCAGCAGGACTGGAAGCTGTCCCTGCCAAGAAAGAATCATGATACTGCATAGAGCAGACTCGAGAAATGTTTATTTCTTGAGTTTGCTTTATTTCTGTATTTCTTTATAACAACAGAACTGTGGGTTTTAAAGACAATATTATAGATGGACATCAAAAGCAGGAAGATGGAAAAATTCAAAGATCATTGGGGACCAATTTGGGCTGGTACATCTTTAGATGGATTACAATCATTATTAAGGCTGGAACAACCATTCAGATAGAATTGTCTTCAAAAATTTGATTTAATGGCATACGCTGTATTTTACAAGCTGTGGGATTCATCCCAACTATTAGAAAAGTTGGAGACTCAGCCTAAGGAAGGTACTAAATATGCTAGGAACTAGGTTGGGGCATTCCCATTCCAACAAATGGAGCACAATAATGTTGGGGGCCCTACAAGATTTCCTTCAGTTTGTGTTCCTGGTGATTGCACAGACAGGCCTGTATTGTTTTCTAGGCCATCATATGGAAGTGGTTTACTACTACCATCTCCTGGTCTTCTGCAGCTTCCCAGTCTTCCATTTCTGCACCTGGCATGCTGTCTCTTTTGGTTTGTTAGTAGGAGATGTTCACTTCAGTAAGATTTCCTAAACACCTTCAAAATGCAGCATTTCTAAAATCTGCTGATCTGGCCCTTGACGTCGCCTTTAGAATGTTCCATATTTAAGAATATTAGACTGAAAGGCATACCAGAGAGCATCGGTAACTGTGCCCAGGCCTTTTTTCCCATACCAGTTGTGAAAGATAAGCTACCTGCATTTGTAAAAAAAACAACAAAACACACACTTTTGAACAGGTTGGTATATAATAATTTGGTACATTTAGAAATAATGTTTGTATGAAATATGAACATTAGTAGCAGTGGAGAAATGTAAATTTTGTTGCTACCGGTTCTGTGGGTGTGGCTTGCTTGTGGGCGGGTCATGTGACTGGGTGGGCATGGCCAATTCTTTTAATTTTTAAAGCATTTTTTCTACCTAGTCACAGGGATTGGTAGCAAAAAAAATGCTTTTAAAAGGTAAAAAAAAGCCTCCAATGATCACAGCTGAGCTGCCTGATCCTCACAGGGTTTTGTTTTTTTTACCTTTTAAAAGCATTTTTACTACGTAAGTATTCACCAGAATAGGTAGTAAAAATGCTTTTAAAAGGTTAAAAAAAAGCCTCCGACAATCACGCGGAGGAGGAGAGGCCAGGTGTTTTTGCTACTGGTTCTCCAAACCACCCACCGCCATTGCTACCGGATCGGCGAAACTGGTCTGAACCAGGAGCGTTTCACCCCTGATTAGTAGGGAAAAATGGAAAGCAGGCATCCCTGATGCCTGTTCTGTCATCTGTCCAAATTACCAGTTGATTAGCAACCTGAAAGCCCCAGAGTTTTCTTTTCATGTTTTCTTAACCCTTTGAAGCTGCCTTGAAGTGAATGGCCCTTCAAACAAAGGATACCTCCAGATCAGTCTTGTGATCACCCTCAACAGATAACGGCCCTCTGGATGTTATCATAATGTTGGGTTTTTCTGGGATGTTTTTTGGATTTATATCCTGCATTTCTTCTTTGGTGAATATTGAAGAAGACTATAATCTGCTATACAGACCAGTTGTAAGACAAGTGAGGTCTTAGGGAAGGATCTCTGAATCTCCAAAGTTGGTTGATGACTGATTTTGGCCAAATTCCAAAGAGTGAAATTCACAGAAAACATTACATGCTCCACAAAGCTTATAAATCGAAGACCTTCAATAAGCGCCAAAGCTATGTTTGATTTTTGTGGAACGTTTGTTGTTGAAGTCTGTTTGTGTCTGTTTGTGTTTGATTTTATATGTGTTTTATTGTTTTTGTAAAAATCTCAATAAAGATTATTTTTTAAAAAAATAAGCACCAATGCAGAGAATCCAGAAAACATTCACAATCCATCCATGTTTTCCTTGACTAATTCTGCATTTGAAGACCCATTTTTAATAGCCTGTAAAAATCTGTAACTTTCGACTATCGAAAAGAAGGCTGGCATTTCCCTGTTAGAAATGAAGAGAGAGAGAAAAGGACGGGGGGGGGGGGGATAAAGAATTTAGAAAAAAAATAGTAAAGCTCCCATCTCTTTAGTGATACTTAGTTCCTGTAGATCAGTATTTGACAACCATAGCAAATATGGTTGAGATGTGTGGAGCTCAATTCCTAGAATTCCCCAGCCAGCATAAAACATTGCCACCTGCTGTAAATTTGGAAACTTCCTTGTATGGTGGGAATGAGTACTGTGGTCACCAACTGGTGGTCCATGAGAAAATCTTCGTGGTCCACAGAAAAATTCTTTGCATTTTTTTATATTGCAATAAATACTATTTATCTTTTTAAAAAATTCATATTAGTGGTCCGCAGGATTTAAAATTATGAATTTGGTGGTCCCTGAGGTCCAAAAGGTTGGTGACAACATAGCCTGAACATAGCTGGAGAATTCTGGAAGCATAGCATAGCTGCCTGGAGAATTCTGGGAGTTGAAGTCCATGAGTCTTAAAGCTGCCAAGTTTGAAGACCTCTGGTCTAAAAGGACTCTAAATTTCAGTTGCACATTCTTGCTATTAGTTGAGTTTTGCCCCATCTTTTAGTGAATGGTCCAGCCACCATGTGACATAAACTCTCAGAAGTTTTCTTCATGGGAATGGAGCTTTAAGAGTGAAAAAATATTTCTCACCTTGCAATTCAGAATACACCAGTCTTCTATGAAATCTTATGGTAAGTTAAGGTTACTCATATTTTAGTAAAAGCATCTTTCTTGCTCAGCTGCAAAAATAAAAAATAAAAATCCTGGTATGAATTTAATATCCCTTAAATCACCACAATTTGAACTCAAATAAAGATAAAAGATGCAGCAGATTTAATAGGGAAGGTGGCAGAACCCATCTGCCCTCTAGCTGTTCATATCTTCCAGAAAAATCCTCCCTAAGCTTCAAAGAATTTGCAAAATCGTAATTTTCTTATATAGACACTAAAAAAAGAGAAGGCTCACAATATATCACTGCACAGTATTATATTCAGTTGCTAAGATTATATCCTGAAACTTGTAACTTCTCTTTTGCAAACTTGTCCATCATAAGACAGCAGATCATGAACACTATATTAAAAAGCAACAAGGGGAAACCTACATTATTATTCATACTTTTTTTAAAGGTAGTGTGGGCAGCTCAGCATGAAAACAAAATCTTCCCCAAAGCTCAGGCAATGATAATTTGCAAAATAAATATGGGGAAAAAAGAGCTTTGTTTCCTCTTTAATCTTCCCTTCTCACCCTCTTTCTCCATTAGTTGTCTGTAATTGGAGCAAACTTGTTAATGTGTTCAATTGGCTCTATTGTCAGTTTCTGGGGGGGAAGTAGGGGAAGAATGAAAGTCCTTTCTTGCTCCTCCATTCAATAAGAAATCAATGAGGATGTCATAATAAGTTGGTATGTTAATTTATAAACTCACAAATATCTGTTGTTTGAGGTTGCATTGGACAAATGTTCATGGTCAGCAGCATTCTGCTTGATCAGTGGCTTGGAGACAGATTGGTACGATCTGTATCATACAATGGATTACCATCAACACAAATCACTTGAGATCACTTCATGATCTCAGGCATATGTCATGAAAACCAAAGTCCAAAGTTGTCTTGTCGGCACCCAAAGGCTGAAACAATTGAAAAGGCTCCAGAAAGGAAAGCAGAATAGCACTTGCCTAATTCTATTAATGGAGCAAATGTTTCACTTATTGGAATGAAATTAAGTCTCTTTGTACTTCATACTTTCTTAATTTGCACTTTATTTCAAGCACCTTTGTCCAATGGAATAGATAGCAGGGCACCGAACAACCTTTAAATTGCATTCAGAGCATCATCTCATCCCCCAAAATCTTTTGCAGCACCTGCTGGATAGGGAAAAAAAGGCACAAACCTGAAGGAAAAAAGGAGAGAAGCTGGTATTAGAAAGAGAAAAAGGAGAAAGGAGGCTGGTCTATATAAGTTTCAGCAATTTGAATTAAAGTTGGCATCTTTTAAAGTCTTCTAAATATATTGTGACATAGCCATCAATTTTCAGTTATTGGCATTACTTTTAATACACGCAGTTCTACTGAGAAGACTGAATGCTATTTCTTGGAAAAATTCCCCCAGTGGTGAAAGTCAAATTTCTGTTGGCGTGCTTTGGTGGGTGGGCATGGCAGGGGAAGGATACTGCAAAATCTCCATTCCCTCCCCACTCTGGGGCCAGCCAGATGTGGTATTTGCTGGTTCTCTGAACTGCTCCAAGTTTCTGCTACCAGTTCTCCAGAACCTGCCAGAACCTGCTGGATTTCACCCCTGAATTCCCCCCAAAAAAGCAGAAATAACTCTCTTACTCTGAAATATTTTATAAACTGGTGTCAGCATGTTTCTTAGAGCACAGCATAAGCTTGCTTATTCCCAGAGCCTTGTTTACATGAACATTTGGAGGATAGCTATGTCAGGATGGTGAATATAAACCTAGAGTTTCATTTGGTACCAAGCAGTCAATTATTGTTATTATGTTGAAATACCTTCTGAAATACCTTCTGAAATATTGTTTGACTGCTGTGAGTATTCAACTATAAGTGTGTAGTGGAAACATAATATGGATTTTTAAGTGACTCATCTCTAACATCTATGAGGTCATTTTAAGCAGATGTAGTAAAATGCAACAAATGGGTTACAACCAATTAATTGTGACAAAACTGGCATTTAGTCAGAGAAACAACAAGAGCCATGGTCTGCATCAGCAGACCATGGACAAAAGCATGAAAACTATGGCAAAACAAGAAACAGACATTTGAAAATAAATAGGCTGTCTTTAGGCTTCTTCCAGTATATTTTGTAGGTAAATGATAAAATAGCAGGCACTTTTTGGGAATAGGTAAAGATAAAGGTTCCCCTGCACATACCTGCTACTTGTTTCCAGCTCTAAGGGTGGTGCTCATCTCTGTTTCAAAGCTGAGGAGCCAGTGCTGACCAAAAACATCTCCGTGGTCATGTGACCAGCATGAATAAACACCAAAGGTGCATGGAGCACTGTTACCTTCCTACCAAAGTGCTTCCTATTTTTCTACTTGCATTTTTTATATGCTTTCGAACTGCTAGGTTGGCAGAAACTGTGACAAGTAATGGGAGCTCACTCAGTTATGTGGTGCTAGGGATTCAAACTGCTGAACTGCCAGCCTTCTGATCAACAAGCTCGGCATCTTAGCCACTGATCCAACATGTCCCTCTGTTTTTTGGGAATAAAGGTAAAGGTTTTCCTCACACATATGTGCTAGTCATTTCCGACTCTAGGGGGCGGTGCTCATTTCCATTTCAAAGCCGAAGAGCCAGCACTGTCCAAAGACATCTCCGTGGTCATGTCGCCAGCATGACTAAATGCCAAAGGCACTAGGGATTTGAACCCCTAAACTGCCGACCTTCCGATCGACAAGTTCAGCTGTCTTACCCGCTAATCCACCTCTCTAATTATGAAACAAAACATACCAGTTGGACCATTTCATCTCATAAGTACATTGCCACCATACTTGTTTTCTTGAAGAAGCTAAAGGAACATTGAAAAGTAAATTTATTGTAAGGCACACTCCAGCTTTCTGTGCCTCGTTCCTTCCAAGTATTGGATTTCAGCTCTCATATCTGACCAAGCTGACAAGAAATAGAAGCTAAGCACAATGTGTCCAGAAGTCACTAGCCAGTTGAGGAGTAATCATATTCTTCTCTTAGATTTTACACAAGAATATAAAATGCTTGCTCAGGGGGCCTCATTACAGAGTAAGCTCTTCTTCCTGGACCAACTCTACCATTAGACAGAATGTGACTACCCGTCTCAGACTATAAATAGCGAGAGGCAGTGTTCAGATTATGATATCCCATTCCAGAATTAATGTTTAATATTTAAAATCAGTTTCATTGGAAGCTAGATAAAATTACAGAACATAAGGAGCAGCGAGATGGCTTGTTTTATGATTGAAGCAACAAAGTGTTTTGAGCACACCTGTTCCTTTCAATATCCACAATTCACTAATTTATAATTTATCTGTCCAATCCAAAGCCTAGATCTATTGATTGTGCCCATCTAATATTCCTTTGGCAGAACCGCCACCAAACTGTCCAATGAACTTCACCCTTTATTTGGAATAGACCACCCCAGTCTCATGTGAGATGAGGCTTTCACATTCCCAAGTTCATTTTTTATTCTTCTTCTCCATCTTGATTCTTGCTGCTACATTTGGGAATACTTTTACCACTAAAATAATTTGTATTTCAAAAGAAGCTATTCAGTGCCTGTTACTTTCCCCTTAGGTAAAATGTATGTTCATCAGAGTATAAAATTATCAAGACAGGCATATTCCCCTTCTTTTCTGCTGAAGGTGTTTCATTTCCATGATGGCAATCACATAATCAATTGGGATAAAATTAGTCTGGATAATGTTATTGTTCATCAGTACACATCACTAACATTCCCACAAGGGCGAAAATGTGATAGCAAGACTAAAAATCTCAGCTGACAGCAGTGAACAAGACAAGGATTCAGAAGAAGAGGCATCTGGAAATCCCTGATGGTACAGTTTAAGAAGTCAATTAAACAAAGGTCCTCAGGATTAGAACCAGTTGTCAGCATCCCTAAGGAGCAATTAGTTTTGCTGCTTCCTCTGGACTTTGCCTGTCTTCTCACCTTAAGCTGTCGATACTGAAAGCCCCCATGGCTGGAATCTATGAACAGTGACAGAATCAAAAGGATTAACTCTGAACTTCTTTTCATCCCAGGCTGAAGACAATTGGCCTCCAGAATGGTCTACTCAAGGTTATCAGCTTGGAGCTGTCCAAGGTCCTGTTTTCCTGGGCAAAGTCTATTTCATACTAATGGATTTTCAGCCAGGACAATCCCCATTTCGAACCTGTTTGTGCCGTAGAGGTAGTGGTGAAATTAAAAAAAAAATTACTACCAGTACTCTGGGTTTGGCTTGGTGGGCGTGGCAGGGGAAGGATACTGCAAAACCCCCATTCCTTCCCCACTCCTGGGGGGAGGATATTGCAAAATTCCCATTCCTTCCCCACTCCTGGGGGAAGAATATTGTACTTCTAGGGTAAAAGATATTGCAAGATCCCCATTCCCACCTCACTCCTGGGGCCATCCAGAGATGGTATTTGCCAGTTCTCTGAACTGCTTAAAATTTATGTTACCGGTTCTCCCGAACCTGTCAGAGCCTGCTGGATTTCAGCCCTGCATATAGGCAATTGCTTAATACTAGAATCTTCAGTTTACTTCATTGATTTTGAGCCATTTGTTTCTTTATTTTAATGCAACAAGGGAATCTAAACTGATAAGAATTTCACTATGACTCCTACATAGATCCTGTCAGCAATTTATCGTCAGCAAATATTTGTTACCCTTCTCGCTTAACAATGAATGGTCCATGTTGGGCTTTGCCACACATATTCATTGCACAATGCATTCCTTAGAAGCCATTGATTCTGTTCACATATTTCACTCCAACCTATTGATCTGATTAGTCTCTGTAATTTAGCCCAAATTAACTATCATTTTGTGGAGGTAATTTGTTACAAGTCAGTTACTGGGTGGCTTCCAGTTGTGCAAGTGATATAGTTATTTCTTAATTGAAAAAGAAGACCAAATCCATTTTGTCAAATGCACATGCCTAATAGATGGATTCCTTCTGCCTCTGAAAGAATAAAACAATAGATAGTTAGAAAAGACTAGACATGTCTGCTTTCCGTCATATATAGCTACACTTATTGCCCTGTTCAAATGATTTATCTGCTAGTGAGTTTTTTAAGGTCATGGCTGAACAGCCCAGAATGAACTATATTTATTTATTTTTAAATAAATAAATTATTAGAAGACAATTTCTTGATCATTTGTAGAATGAGAGCAGCTTTTGAAGAATACGTATTAACCTTCTCTCTAGCTCAGGGCTATCCAACCTGGCAACTTTAAGAGTTGTGGACTTCAACTCCAACTTGACTTCAACTTGAACACTGGGAGTTGAAGTCCACAAGTCTTAAAGTTGCCAAGGTTGGAGACTCCTGCTCTAGCTGAGTAGTTTCTGAGACTTGTTCAAAGAACAGCTTTGAAGCCCAGAGAATTAAAGCATTGACCAAAGGACAACTTGGAAGGCAAATACTTCTCTCTACAAGATCCAGTGTGGAATATCAGTAATATTACTATTCACAAGCTCCACTAGATGCTACATAACAAAGTAAGTATCTTAAATAGCAATCAGCCATTGGTAGTTCCATTCAAACAAAAGTCCTGAAATTAATTATTAACTGATAGCTTTACAGTATCAATCAAAATAAAACAAACGTATGCAAGATTTCAAGTTCTCTATCACTCCTCCAGCAAGAGGTTACAAAGAAACATGGTAAGAAAGTTAAACACTTAAGGTAGGATTTTTTAAAACTATAAAGAATGCTTTAAAAATCATGATGAAGTTTCTAGCCTTAGGATCTTTGGAGGATCTCAGAATGTTAAGGATCTTTTTAATATCAGATTACATCTAATTTTTAGGGGCAGAGGAAACAATTGTTACCCCCAGCTGTATGGAGACAAAGACCTCTAGTTCTGTCTCTTCCTATGGTGTGTAGTAGTGTTCTAGAACTATGATGGAGAATTTATACAATCAAAACAATAAAGAACAGGGATCTTTCGGCCCCATTTTTTTTAACCAAAACTCTCATAAGGCCAAAGGCTTATTCCAATTGAACTGAGGTACTTCTCAAACCACCTTTATGGTGACTTTTTTAAAAAGTGACTTAGAAGATGCTACGCTAATGAATCTCTAATGTGTCAAGTGCAAAAAAATTCGACATTAGGCGTACAAATCCTGTAAGACAACCATACCTTTAATTGTTGTGGACATACTGGATTCTCAATCTATATAATTTTTGTCATTGCACAGCATTCAGATATGTTATTATCTACTATGAAAATGCTGTATCCTGTGTTTATGCCATTTCCACGCTCCTAAACCTTTCACCAGGTCATGTTAGTTGCATATGGGAGATCTAATGCATAGTAACACTTATTAAATCACTCTACTCTGACTTCAGTGCTGACATGGTGAACTGTTTATTCTCAGATGGCTGGGTAATAAGTACTTAGAAATCCCTTGTGGGTGAATTGAGAAATTGGCTAAAGAGCAATGCCATAAAAATGGGCTAACATTCCCTGCCTCTGATTTTAATGCAATATTATAAACAATTTTGTAATAATCTTGTCACACTGTGAACTGGTGAAGAACATTCTGGAACTCAAAAAAAGTGATACTAAGGGGTCCTTCTTTCATGCAAATCCATGTGCACACATGTCAAGGTACATAAAAAAAAAGAAATATTTTTCCCCAGAGTGTGTGCCCATAAAACAGATTTATACCTGGTATTTCATAGGTAGGGAAAAGGTTCCCTAAAAACTAATTTAAATAACCACTACAGTTAAACAGCCATTGCTTCTTTTGCATCAATATGCACATCTTAATAAAGGAGAAAAATGATCTGGTTGGTGCTAAGCTGCTGGCCTGTGGACCAATATAAATGTTTTAATCATTCTGAAAGAAATTTGGATTAGGGGATTAATAATTGCCATCACATTTGGGACATTATACAACAGAACGACTAGAGCAGTAGACTGGTGAAAATAGGATAGATATATGGTAAATAGATGGACTCTAACGAATCCAAACCCCTAAACTGGCCAAAATGAAAACAAGGATCAATCTGTATCTCTCTGTTGTCTTTCAAGGCCCACTTTCTTTATTTAAGGAGGAGTAAATTATTTAGGTCACTCAAATGGCTGTTCTAGATTTTCTCTTAACGTGTGACAAGGCCAGACCTTTTGTAGATTTTTCAGAGTTGGGATTTCCCTATAAAATGTCAGCAGCAAAATATAGCAGAGAGGTTCTGATACAGCATTGTATATAATATAATGGCGAGGGAATTCTGAAACTTGAAAGTATAACCTTATTGGTAAGGTTCAGAAACATTGTTCCAGATAGACATCCAGTGCCACCAAACATCTTTAGATCATTTATAAAGATGGGGTGGAAGAGATACTAGTGAGTTTTGCAAAAGAGACCATGCTAGGATGATTGACTAATGGCCAAGAGAGGAAAATAATAGTAGAAGACAACCTTGACCTATTTGAATATTGGGCAGAATCAAACTACATCGTGTTCAACTCTAACAAGTCTAACTTTCCCTGAATATGAAAATCAAATACTTAAAATGGTTCTTGATTTGGGGGTGATACAGTCCAAGGTAGGCCACACAAATCAATTTCCTTTGGAAAAGATTTTTATTGTAGAATATGTTACTTTTATTACAAAGAAAAGCTCTCCGTTACTTTCTATTTAAATAACCCTGTTGTCTCTGCTATTTCTGTAGGTTTTGTGTTTTCTTTTTAAACATTTATTATAGTTTTAGATCTACCCTATTTTACTATACTACTTTCATATTTTTTTTTCTCTTATCCAACAACCTTCTAACTACATGTACCTATAGTACCTTCTATCTACTTGCTATCTATTTGCTGTCAAATCCTTCCATCACAGTTGCTTTCATCCTGTGCCTCCTACTCCATGACTCACTGTGCAGCTGATGTCCCCAGTTTCTGCTCTTTCTTTCCCTGCCTTAGATTGCTCCTGAGGTAGAGAAGAGCTCTCTGAATGCTGATGCTGAATGGCTCCTATGCCCCACCAGTCACTTGGAGTTCAACACATTCTTTCTTCTTAACTGTTCATTTCCATTCACCAACATTTCTCTCCTCTCCCCCCCCCCCCCGTCTTCTTTCTGGATTTCTTTTTCTCCCATCTTCTTTTCAGCATTTTAGCTCCTTTTCTCTATTTCTCTTTTCTGCCATCACCCAGTCAAGTCTCGTCCCAATCTTTTCTATGCCCTAATTAACCTTTTTCTTAAAAAAAAAAAAAGTCAGCTCACTAGTAATGGGAAGGGATTGACAAGGGGTATTAAGCTGCTGAGAGAAATATAATGAGAAGTAGCACAACCATTCTCACTGCCAAAGCAGGGGTTATATCTTCTTACTTTCCCTATCGGTTCAAAAGTGCATGTGTGAAATCAAAATCATGTGTCATTTTGGACCCTCTGCGCATGTGCAGAAGGTCAAAAACAGGTTACTTCCTGGTTAAAAATGGGAAGTAATAATGCCTGGGGGTGGGAGGAGTCTGCTGCCACTACCAGTTTGCCAAATCACATGCCACCACTGCTACCAGTTCGTCCAAACCGGTGTAAACTGGTAGCATTTCACCACTGCGCCAAAGCTACCTTCTCATAAAGACAGGATTGAGGAAACTTACCTTTGCAGCTCTGAGCATGGAAATCTAGGCATACTAGTGGACAACCAGCTGAACATGCATAAATGGTGTGATACATGAACAAAAAGACCGATGGAAATCTGACTGCATAAACAGATGCATTGCATCCACCGAAGGCCATAGTACCACACTGCCCATGCTGTTTAGAGTAAGGTGACCAGACATCCCGCTTTTTAGTGAAATGCCCCGCATCCCGCGGTGTTTTTAAAAAGACCCACTTTTTTTTCTGCTGAGTCTGAAGGCCACGCCCACCCGCTGTCCTCCCCACCCACTCTCA
>JANHFP010001804.1:54876-68114 GCA_032468135.1 Calamaria suluensis | reverse complement strand
TGAATGAATGAATGAATGAATGAATGAATGAATGAATGAACGAACAAACAAACAAACAAACAAACAAACAAACAAACTGCTAAATCAAGTTAATATCAATATCAGTGAGAATTTTATCATTTTGTTCTTTAAAATATGATTTGTTTCTCCAGTTTAAATATGGCTGTGATATTTGGACTTCTTAAATGGCGGAAAAGTCTTTTGTGCCATCTAAATGTCAATTGTATCTTTGTTAGTCAGATACAGTAGTCTAGTTCAAGAATATAGCCAAGGATTAAGTGAGGGCAAAAAACCCAGGCTGGAAACTTCAAATTTCATGTTCAGATCTATAATAAGATTAAAGTAAGAATATATAGGCCACATCTGCCTAGTATGCCCTTAGATGTTTCAACTTGTAGGCTTCACTGGTTTCTCTCCTCAAGAAAATTCTAGGTCTCCAAGACTAACTGCCTCTTCTCATCCACACTTCAATGTCACAGAAACAAAAATGCATTGGCCATATATTTGTGTAAGAAAGAAGTCTGTTACTTCTTCTGTTTTTTTTCAGGCCAGTGTTTCATGCATCCCAGTACAATTTTGCTTTAGTTGGCAACAACCCTGCATGGACCCGGACATAAATCTTTCCCCTTGCCTATTAATTAATGCTTTTAACTGGATCCAGGAGGATGAATCAGAAACTCAGCCTTTACAGCAGGCAGTCCATCCCTGAGGAAATCCCCATTCTCCCTCAGGGCAAGTTTTCTTCTGCTTGGTGGCATTGTAGTGCCTAGAATTGCCTGTCACTTACCTATGGGCCACTGTGCTGCCTTGTCCTTGATAACAAGTTCTTAGCAGCTTTCCAGTGAAGGCATTAAACATGTAGTTTTGCAGGAAGGAAGCTGCACATACAGCTCGGTCAACGTATTCTTTCTTGCCTAAGATGGCTCCACACTGAGCAAAGCCAGAGATCATCAGTCCTAGAAGGCAAATTAGTGGGAGAGTGCTCATTTGAATTCATGCCCTCGGAATATTCAACCTGTATTTCTTTTCACCCTGAACAAGCCTCCTCATAGATTAATCACTTTAAGTCACTTCTTCCTTAAAATGGCTCTTTTCACATATGCTGAAGACAAGTAAAAGATTACCATTTCTCAAATGCTTCACTTGTCACATGACCGGAGCATTATTTTATATGCTTTCTTTTGTTCTTAATCAGTGATTCAGGAAAAAAAGAAGTGGACAGTATCTTCTTCACTCATGACCCAATAATTCACTCGTAGAAGTTAGGGCTTGGTAAAATAATTGCCTACAATGATCACCAATCATTAGGTCTCCATAGCTCTGAAAGGTTTTTTCCTACACTATTTTAAAAAGTGAACTTAAGAAACTTAAATAGGAAATTTCTGAAAGCTTACCTGAGAATTCTAGAATCATTTGGGCAGCATACACATTGCCAGGACAGAAAGCAAGCAAGCTGGTCTATTATTTTTTCATTATACAGTATGTTCAAGAATTTTCATTTCATAAAAGAGAGAAGTGCTCCCTCTATATTTATATAATGTGAAAAACTACAATAATATAAACACCATGGATTAAGGAAGTGTTTTTTTTGTTTTTGGCTGTAAAGGAATAAGAAAAAGGTGCTACTGCCCCCTGCTGTCAAAAGTTTCAATAAACAGTGCTTCAGAGTACTTTTGGCCAGACGAAAAAAGAGCAAACAAACAAAAACCAAGAGAAAGAGGGGAAAAAAGAACTAGCTGACTTTAATGAGCACACAAAATATTCTTCTAACACCATGGAAGCCAGCGTATCAGGTGTGGTTAAGTCTGCTCCCCAAATTATTTCCCTTGAACGGCAGCATAATGGAAAAAAATACTGCAAGGGATATACTGCTCTCCCCTCACATAAGTCTTCCAGGTGTCAGTGCAGTTTGCTAAGGGTCTTACTGAGCTCCATGCAAAAGAACAAAACCTCACCATTCCAGGATGCCACCATCTTGCTGTCCAGATGGGGCCGTGGCCTCTGAGTTCGTGCCTTATATAGTTTCTGCCTACTTTTAGCCAGCAATGTCTTCAGCTCTTCCAGCCCCAGTCCAAATCGGGCAGCCGTAAGTTCCAGGGAATATTGCATTATCAGAATATTTTTTCTTTTTAATTCATTGTGAGGGTCCTGAAATAGAAGATCAGTGTAAGAAAATAAAGAATGCCTCCTTACGCCCTCACATGGTAGGATGATATACGATGTGACCCATCAGTGGAATATTCTCAGATGGGAAATTTTACTGATTTCATCCAATATATTCTTTGTGTGTTTGTTTGTGTGTGTTTTTTTTAACTTGTGCATTATTTAACGGAAAGTTTCTCCTGTTGGGGAGGTGCATAAATCATTTCTTAAATATTGCAAAGCTTTTACCATTTAAAAAAGGTTGAATACTCCTAACTACTTCATCTATCTCCACACTTTCATGACCTTATCAAAAGAAAACAGTCCTTCTTGGACTTCCTAAGTAATTATTCTCTTCTGTCAAAAGACTAAATTACCTATAAAGCCTTTCCATTACTTCTGGAGCATCAAATAGTGAAATTTGTTTTCAAGTCCAACTTCAACTTTTTAATCAATCAGTATTGCCTTATTTTACGTAGCAACTGCTGTGTGGATGGTTTTTTAAACAAAGAATCCCTTGAATATCTTGCAGCACCACATGGCTTTCCCCTACCATTTTCTTCCTCCCTAGAATGGTCAAGTGAGGATGCAACACTGTCTGATCACTATCTCTGTGGGATCATCTAGATACGTCAGTTTCCCTTGATAAGTTGTTCCCAGAGCAAAACAAAACAAAATGGATAGCCTCAGTTAATTAGCTAAACACAACATAGCTCAATACAATCAGGACAAAACAAATAAAGCTATCAAATGCATGTCCTAGATGTGAGAATTCTTAATTAGAACCAGCAACTTTTTCCTGCTGATTTCCCCAAGCCTGTCTTAGCTAACATTTCACAGGTTATATATCAAGGCAAGCCTGATTAATGAACAACTCATGGATATAGATAGTCCTTGCTTAGTGAGTGCCTCATTTAACAATCACTCACAGTTACAACTATGATGGAAAAGTAACTTCATGACCAATCTTTGCAGGTCTGTAAAGCAAAGGGAAGCTAAGACCATAAGCACAATCAGTTTCTCTTAGCAATCATTTCACCTCATGACTGAGTTGACAGTCTCAACCTGTATTTAGTACACAAGAGAATAAAAGGGGGGGCAGAACAACTGGATATTTATTTCAATAATGAAAACTTCTAGTATCCTAGCAGCTTTGAGAAGAAGTATTGATTCTGAAATCTGAAATCTGAAAGCGTATTGTCTCATCAGGACTGAGAATCCTATGCCCAGCAAGACACAGGCAACTGTTGGCTAAGACAGAGTTCCCCAACTTTTCCTGCTTTGTAGATTAGTGCGAGGGGAATGGAGGGGAAATAAGGGGCAGTTCCAGGCAAGTGCACGCATGTGTGCAGCTATATTCACGCAAGTCTCAGGCATGCACACCCACCACTTGTGCAAATGGAGTGCATGTGCACACACTCGCCTGCTACTCATGCATATAAGGATGCATGCATGCGCTTAACCAGCACTTCTGCAACCTGGCTCCAAAGGCCCGGCACATAGCACATGCGTTGTTACTAATAAAGGACTCAACTTTCCCACTCCAGGCTCTCTAAGCCAACCCTTCCCAATTGTACCTTCATTGGATTCACATTGCCATCTTCCTTCATTCCATAGTGATGCATGAAAACATCTGCCACAATTTTCTTCTCTGGGATCCCTTCAACGGGGTCTGGCAGGAGCTGCCGAATCTCTTCAGCTGTCCATACGCAAAATGCACCCTCTTGCTTTTTCTCCAACTGGATTGTAGCGTATGAATCGGCATCCTCTGCACTGTAGAACCCCCCTGACTGAAAACCAAAGAATTGAACAATATCATAGACTTTAATGTACAACCCAATTTTTTAAAGTGTATGTGCAAGATGGTAAGATCTGCCTAAGATTTAAACGAGAGGTCCCTTTTTTTCACTCCTGAGGCTGCCTAATGTATCCATTCCTTGTTGAGTAATCAAATTCTGTTCCAATGGCCAGGTTATTAAATGAAATGTTTGCTAAGACATTAGCAGAGAGATGGTGGCATCTCATTTAGATAAAGTTCTTTCATACTGTTATGCCACCGTTACTCTCACTCAGCATGGATTGTTGTCAGGCATCAGACATTTCGTTTTAAACATGGGCATTTGTCAGAAAAAGGTTTTTTAAAATTACTATTGTATTCGCAAATAGTCGCTAAGCAACATAGTAGCTAAATGAGGAGCGGGTGACGTCTGCAATAGGCCCAGATTTTAATCTATTCTTCAGAGGTAAAAATAAAGAATGTTGCCTAAGGTAAAAAACTAGACATTTTCCTTAAAAAAACTAGGAACTTCCTACAGTATTTGTACTTATAACCATGTATAAGTATGAGGAACAAAATTTAGATACAAACATTATTTAATATTTCTGAACTTTAAAAAATAACAGATTCCTAAATAAAGAATCTCTATTCTAAACCACCAATCTCTACCATACTTTAACATTTTTTGAGTTTTCTGTTCTAGAACATGCCTGCAGAACTGGTGATCCTTAGCTGGGTGAATATGGCACACTTGCCCTGGTCTTGACAATCCATTTTAGATAACAGAAATAGCTGGTGATTGGGTGAGCTGCCAGGGGTTAGTTTGGTAAACTGCAAGTTGACTAATTAGTACTGACAATTTCTGAACCTCCATAAATTCATAAACTATAGCTCCCAGAAAACCAGCCAAACATAGTCAGCTTCTAGATGCACTTATTCCAGGTGTTGATGGCAACTCAGCAGCCTATCATCATCTAGTAGCAGTAAACCTTACATTGTCACTCAGATCCCGAGAAACATAAAGCAGAATGTCTGCTGCCGTGTCAGCAAAGAATTCATCACCAGAAATCTGCATAAAATACAAGAAAACATTATTCCATAAAAATGAAATTGGAAGGAAAACACTTTACGATAATTCTGTTCTTGGAATAAACAATGTAAAAAGCCAAACTGGGAGTAAGGAGAAATTTTATACAAAACCATGAAACCACAGGTTGTCTTAATATCTAGGCCTGAATACGAAGTTTGAAAAGAAATCATTTACATGTTGCAGTGTTACACAATTCAATCACAATGCTTACTATTCTTATTTCACACCTGAGAAATATCTTAGAGCCCTAGGGCTGCAATATCTCACATTTAATCTTTTAAAACCATTTAAACTTATATGTGATATGGAATTTGGCCAATAAGCATATTTAGAAAGTTGAAAAACTTCTGTAGGATTAATATCAAAGAGCTTCAAGGAGCTATTAAGCTATTAAGGTAAAAAACAACCAGACCCAATATTCCCATCTACTAGAAAACAAAGTGATTATATTCCTTTATTTTGCTGTTTTATAGTTGTCTTTTTGTTTCCTGAACAGGTGGCAAATTTCCAACAAAGTAATAGGCTGGACTCACCAATACCCATTTTTGTTTTCTAAGAAAACAGCCCATATGGAGCAAAACAAGTAATCTTGCAAATAAAGATATTATTAAAGGCCAATGGTTTGCTTTGCATCTTAACTACTTCCTTAAAATTAAATAGATAAAAAGTTCTCTTAAGAAATTATGTCAGATTGGGGCAAAATTGGGTGGAAACCATGCTGGGAATCCTAAGTATACAGACAACCATGGAATCATTTGCCCAGTTTCCATGATTATAATCTCAAATCCATAAGAATATACTTCACAAATATTACTATTTAAATAAATGTAGAAAAGCCTCCTGATTAAATCCAGTTCTGAGAGTCGGCCAATTGTAGATTCTTGTGGATTTCACAGTTGGAAATCTTTTTTTAACTCCGTCTGCTGAATTTGAAAAAGAGCAATTAAAATCAGAGTAGGAGAAAGAAAAATGGCTTATCCTTAAACTCTTTTCCCTTCTCATTGTCATTTCAGTCATAATTCTTCACCCAAAATGCTAACAAAAGTGTCATATGTACAGTCAATCACTGGATGGATATCCAACCTATTTGTCTCAAAAGAGCCATCACACAACTTACAATTAAAATTCATCAATACAACAGCATTACATTAATAGTTATATATTCATTTATTCATTTACTGCAGGAGTTACCCTGTGGTACGATGGGAAGCCAATACATTTTACAAATAAATAAATACAAATAATTAAATGATCACTATTTTCTGCTAATACTAATAATATGGAAAACAGACATTTTGATAAAGAACTCCAAATAATTATAAGCTTCTGTACTTGCATCCTTCACCACAGCAATCTGTTCCCATGTTTATCTGATCAGCTGACAGTAAGGAAAAATGAGAAGGATGCTTAGGCCTCTGCAGATTGTGGAGAGTAGACCTGAGAACTATACACTCCATAGATTTCCGCAGTTCCAGAGTATAAACCAGGGGTGAAATGCTACCAGTTCAGGGCAGTTCTCCCGAACCAGTAGTGAAAATGCTACTGGTTCACCCAAACCAATAGTAAACAAATGCTTTAAAAAGTAAAAAAAAAAAAAGTTCCCACAATCGCACATCACAGCTGATCGTATGAACTTTTAACATTTTTTTTACTACTTGTTTGGGCAATTGTTAGTAAAAAAAACTGCTTAAAAAGTTTTTAAAAAGAATCCCTGGAACTTTTTTTTTACTTTTTAAAGCATTTGTTTACTACCTGACATAAACTTAAACAAGAGTTATATCTCAATTTCTGTTTCACACAAAACCTAAGAGTGAATAGAAAACAAAAAGCTGTTCAGATGATTTTAACGGAACATGTTTTTCTGTTCCACCTTTTATTGCAGATTATTTTGCAAAAAAATACTGCTACAGGAAAAGGCCTTGTGTTCTATATAAACAGTAATTTGTTTCAAACCCAACTTTGAGGTATACAACATAAAGCACAAAAGACAATATTTGTGAAATGACATTACCATTTTCATTCATTCATTCAAAACTATCACTCTTGTAATTTTAAGCAGCATGAAGTAAAAACAAACAACCAAAAATCCCTTTTAGTAATATCATGGTGATCATGGATTTGAAACCTGATAACTCCAATTTATTTTTACAAAATCTAAACAAATGCATATCCTATCTTATAGTTGATATATCCACTAGTACAATTCTATTTTAAAGCATTTCAAGATTTCTACAGGATCTAACAACTCAAATGCATTTTTATTTGTAGATATTTGCATTGCTGCAAGAAAAAAAATGGCATTATAAATAGTAGAATTAACATAGGATGTTTTTGACAAGTAAATAAACTAGTTATGAAGGACAAATAGAATCTGGAAAGAGACTTTGAAGAACAAAGGGATATCATATAATTATGTGGATTCTCTTGTAAAAGCTACAAACCAAAATGTATCCTGCAATATTGCTAACATAAAGTGAAGAATGAAAGATCTATATACTACTAAAACTGATTCTATAAAACTCCAACAGGGTAAAATAATGCACCATAGGACAAAACCTTTTAAACCAAGGTACCTCAAATGAGCTAATTTATAGAATATGTTCAAAATTCAGTATTTATTATTATATTATCACACAGCAGTTTATGATATAATACAAAATGTCATAAAACATTTTTATTCTCATCTTTGTGCTATATAGTTCAGCATGGGTTAAGCTGTTTATGTCATAATATAAAATGTCATAAAACATTTCCTGTGCTGATGTTTGTGTTATACAATTCAATATGACTATTTTCAAGGCAGATATATATCTGAACATATTCCAACTTTTCCAGTTGAAGAAAAAAGTACATTAGAAGCTCTATCATTATTCAGGGCTTGGAAGAAACTGGTAAAGAAATGTCTCTGAAAAAATGACCCAATGAGACAGGAGCTGTCTTATATCATTTAATTCTGATTTAGTTTTTCTTTGGATGAAAAAAAATCCACCCCTCTCACTGTTTGCCTTTGATTATGAAGTGCTTCGTGTCAGGAGATGGACACATTTATGATACTTGGGAATCACATGTGAGAAATAATATTGGAAGTGTCAGGCACTGTAAAGGTGCTAATATCCGAAAATTTCATAAGAGGTCATTTTGGCTGGAGTACTAAGCAAATTTGTTTAATCCCAGAACATGTTTGCCATAGAGAAAGTGCAATATTCTCCATGTCAGTGAAACGCTTCTTGGCGTTTAACAGAGTGACAGAGTTGAAAGGGACCTTGCAGGTCATCTAGTCCAACCCCCTGCCCAAGCAGGAGACCCTACATCTGGCCTCTACCTAGGATCGAACACACAACCTCCTGATTATGAGGCAAGATCTCCATGTCTAGGCCACAGCAGCTCCTTGTTTTTCCTCGTCTCAACAACAATATGTAAATACTGGCTATTCTGTAATGTTCCAAGTGATATGTCTAAATGTTGCTTTTCATATCACACTTGGGTTGCCAAAATTATGGCTAAAATAATGGCAGTAAGGAACAATGGCAGCATAGGGAAACTGTATCAACAGTATCAGCATTCCCTTTAGTTGTCATTGATGTCATAAAAGGAACAAAGGAAAGAAGAAATCTTTATTCTCTGTTCTATCTGTACCTGAATAAATGAATCCTGGATGCAAGAACTGAAGTAAAAAAATTAAAGGTCAGTCTACAATAGCTTCTTCTTGCCTCGTCCTCCTCTTTTTGCCCCACAATTCTTGGTTATATCCATGTTCACTCAGCACCAGCGTGCCTACTGTTCCTGTCCTAATGTTCTCTTTATTTGTACTCATTTTTGTATTCAATTCATACTTATATATAATTACCTAATATGTAATCGACAAAATAAAATTTAAAAAATTAAGTGGAGAATGTACTGTAAGGTTAAAAAGGATTCAAGGACTCACCCTAATCATTATCAATAACATATCTCGCTCAAATATCAAAGACTAATCTGAACCTCAACTATTGTTCCAGATACAAGGAAATATACTTCCCCCAAGATTGATCAACTGTGTCATATTGAACAATCAGTTTTCTATTCACCCCAATATTACTGATCCATAAATGTTCGGCTGCTAGTCATCACAAGATTTATTCTTGGGTAAAACTGTAACCTTCACTTTGCCATTCATCTAAATCAGCAATAAAGAAACAAAGGTAATGAAAACATGAGAGTCACCCGATTTGTTTTCTCCTGGGCACCATTACAATTTGCTTTCTGACTCAAATAAACAGGGTTAATTCACCATTAACTCATTCAGACCAAAAGATAGTCAAAAGATTTTGCTAAGGAATACCTGAAAGGCCCTGGCGTAAACTACTGCCAGCTGACCCTGATCATACAGCATCTTTTCAAAATGAGGGACATGCCAACGTTGGTCAGTTGAGTAGCGATGAAACCCCTGCAGAAGAATTGGGGATGGGGGAGCAGAGAAAAATATTTTCATTATTTTTGCCATGTAAGAATTAGGATTCAATCTTCTACACAGACAGTACAAAACAGGAAGATAAATAATTTTGAGAGCTTACTGATCAGGCCAACTACTTCACTAATCACCAAATGATCATGATAATTTGGTGGATAAGTGACCTAATGGTAATACAGAGCTGTCAGAGCACGTCAGTCTCATCACAATCTGCAATGATCTAACTCATTCACAGAACATACATATCTACTAGCCAATACATTGGATGGGAATAGAACAGTAAAAGCATCGTAACTATCAGATTTGGCAAACCACTATATTATGATTGGCATATGCAGTAAAAGTTCCAGGAAACAAACTTCTTCGATTTCTGCTTATCTTTCTAGAATCTGTCACTTCAACAAAGCATACATTCTATTTCCAAATCAATCATCTAAAAGTCATTTTTCATAACAATTAAAAGCCAACACTAATGGAGCAACTGAGAAAAGGGAAGGGAAAACAGATTTTTTAAAGACTGTTTTAGACAGGTTATTTCCTGAATTATACTGTGAAGTATAATCTTTTTAAAGATCTCCATGGACAAAGTGAACATTGCCACAGAAATCAATAGAGAAGATTTTACTATAAGTAGGGAGGAGCATATTAGTTCTAAAATGCTAAAATGATCTACTACAGGAGTCATCAAAGTTTGGGTTCAACTATTAAAAATAAAGGAATCAACAGACAAGAAAGATGTTACAGGCCTACCACTTGGTAGGTAGCAATGAAGGCATTTGAAGAGATATTTTGACGCCTCAACTTGTCTATTTCTACAAAATCCAGAAATGTTCAGACTTTTTTCCCCAATAATATTCTATAGAAACAAAGCTAGCCATTGAAGAAGTAGAAGAGTGTACTGATGCTTTTGAACTTTGGAGTTGAAATCAACTCTTTACAACACTTTGGACAGAGAAAGAAAGAATATCATTCATTAATTTATATGCTACCCATCTCACCATGAAGCAACTCCGGGAGGTTTATAATCCAGATCATACAACAATTCAATCCCGAGCTCTTACAGTACAAATGACCAGGTTCCAATTATCACATCTGGGACACATTATGTGAAGACCCAGCTCTATTGAGAAACCTATAATGACTATGAATGGTGGAAGGGAAAATAAAGGATGGCCAGCAGAAAAATGGATGTACTCAAATACACTGAAAATGGATGTGCAGTTGAAAGATCTGAAGGATCACTTTTTGGAGAGATCATCTTGGAAAAAGTTTGTGATCACTAAGAAAAGATTTCAACTCAATCAAAATTAAAATGTGTGGGGGAGACTAGTTAGACCAAGGGTCGGCAATCTTAAACACTCAAAGAGCCATTTGGACCCATTTCCCAAAGAAAAGAAAACACCGGGAGCCAAAAAAACCCTTCCCATGCCGGACTATTTCCTGAGGGGCCACAAAACTAGCATATGTAGTTGAATCAAATGTTACGTTTTCTTTTGAAACTTTTCTTTCCTTGAATTTATCCATAGTTGGCCTAGCGGGATTGAAAAGCTCAATAAATTGTATGCTGGTGGGTGTTGCACATTTGTGGTTGTGACACATATTTTGAGTGACAGGGAGCCGCGGCTGAGAGGTGAAAGAGCCACTTGTGGCTCCAGAGCCACAGTTTGCTGACCCCTGAGTTAGACCATCTTTAGACAGTTTCACCTTTGCAATATCCTTCCAATTACAAACATCACCAACTATTTAGCAAGCTATGTTTGATATGATTACACTGGAAAGGGGGATTGATTAAACTCTTCATTCCCCACAAGAAAAAAATGAGTAGGATTCAAGAGAGAGGAGTCTATCAAAGTAAAATGTGCAAACAATATGCTTTTTACAACAACTGCATTTTTGAGTATTTTTATAATTCAAAAGTGTGCCACAATTTTTATGAATTATTAAATTCCAAAGGCAATTTTGTTATTTATTGATTATACTTTTGAATTTACCTCCTTAAAGTGGAAAGCAAATTTATGAAATCACAAACATAAACTGGAAAGGGAAGGACAGGCAGACAAACAGTAAGGACTACCACCAAACCCTGACAAACATTATTTCTGAATCCCTTAATGAAGTTTCAAATTACGATCTTACCTGTGCAATATGATCATGAATACCACCATATGCCATCATCTTGAGTGTATGCAGGGCCATGTGAAGTGCTCGTGCTCCTTCAGTGTTTGACCGTTGAAGAGCCCAATAGGAGAACAGAAAATTCAAATTAACTGGAATAAAAGAAAACAGTAATGAACATTAGCCAGTTGTTTATGTAATGCTCTTCCTACAGAAATAGCTAGACAATCTTGAACTAACCTGGGGTGGGGAATTTGGGAAATTCTGAGAATCCACCATATTCTTCATCATAAGTCTCTGACAGTTGTTGGAAACATCGGGTTGTCACTTCTTTTAAGGATGGGGGTGCTTCGTCCCCTCGAACGCCAACATCAGTCCTAGCTAACAGTGCAGATAAGATTTTCTGGCTGTTTTCCAAAAGGGTACTTTTGTTCCTTTTCCACTGAGGAGTGGGGAGAAGATATCTAAGTCATAGTTTGCTTCTCTTTATCTGTGCCTCATCTAGATACTTATCTTTTCAAATTGCTTCAGAAAATGGTTTGACATCATAGGTGCTCCTTCTCACATATCAATTGAAAAATGAGATAGCAATGCATTAGGGGCAATCCAACTGGTTTTTTTACATATACTGTGTATGATTTTTTCTCATTTAAACTGAACCATTATAGTTCAATGTCATAACTTATGGGTTAGAACATTGCACAAACTCAACCTATAGTTCCTTCAATAAATTCAGGTTAAACAAGCTAATGTATGAGCCTAGTTAAGGAGGTGCTCTAAGTTGCTGCATCATGACCCCATAGGAAAGAAATCATTACATGAAATTCATTACATGAAATTTTAATCCAAAAAATGTTTGATTGCTGACAGTTTTTCTTAAGTATTACCTGTCTTCAGAGACATGCAACATTGTGCACAATATTTTAAATATGTGTTTTTAACCAAAACTGATTTCTATCCATGGAATATGTTCCATTAGAAAGTTCTATCTATAACTCAGTTTCTCTTTCCTTAAATTCTGTTGTCCCTGGGCTTAAGATAAAATTTCTCAATCATTACATTTTCTCTTATAAACCCTTCAAGTAAAAGCTCAAAATTGGCACTATTATGTGGCTTAATCTCTCATGTGTTATTCCAATGACACATTCATTTTAAAACATGTGTGGACACTGAATCCCTTACCTGCTCTAGGATGCGAAGCAGAACAGTCCGAAATCCAACCTGATAAATTCCATCCTCAGGTGGGAAATAAGTTCCACCTACAAATGGTTTGAGATCAGGAGTCAACCACACACTCATTGGCCAACCACCTCCGCTGCTGGTTGCCTGCAGTGAAACAGAATCAGATGGATCAGATTCCCTTCACATATGTTCTGGAAATAACCAAGTTTTCTCCAAGTTTCAACTCCCCACCTGCACAAAGGTCATGTAAACTTTATCAACATCTGGACGTTCTTCACGATCCACCTTGATGCACACAAAATTCTCATTTAAAATCCGACCAATTTCTTCATTCTGAAAGGATTCTTGTTCCATAACATGACACCAGTGGCAAGTCGAATAGCCAACTGAAAAATTATTAATTAAAGAAAGATTACTAATGAAAAAATGATTAACCATAGCTTCCAAAGTGTTGGTTTTAAGTCCACGGAAGGGGACATAAT
>JANHFP010001804.1:34937-45247 GCA_032468135.1 Calamaria suluensis | reverse complement strand
TCAGAGCCGGCCGCGCCGTAGGAGTCCCTCCCTCCCTCCCTAGATTTTCCCCGCTGGGCTCCAGCGTCACCGAAGGGGGTGTAACTCTGTTTTGACAAGAGAAAGGAGGAGGATCGGTTCGACAGTAGTAGAAGAAGAAGACAAGACAGGCTGAGCGGGAGAGGATCGGCTCTCCCTGCCGTTATATATGAAGCAAACTGGACACCTAATTCAAGAGGCTAGTTTGGTGTGTAGTGGCTTGAAGCCGCGCGGTGGTGAGATCTAGCCCTGCCTTAGGCTGAAAGCCAGCCGGGTAACTTTAGGCTTAGTCGGCCTTTTCAGCCCTTCAGGCAGCAGGCCGTGGCAAACCGCCTCCCCGAAATATTACCAAGAGAAGTGCAGAGACTGGTCCAGGCAGGCAGTCAAGTCACCAGGAGTCAAAATCCGAGCTGAAGGCGCCCGCACAAGGAAGCACATTGGAGAGACATCTTAAGTAATGCACGTGGGCCGAGCCGTTTTTCTAACAGGTTGGTTTGAGAATGTCAAGGCAGGATCCGCGGCTCTCCTCCCGCAAGAAAGCCGATCGTTGCGAAATGCAAGGATCCTTTGGGTGTAACTCATTCCTCGTATCTAGGGCAGCTTGTGTATTTCACCAGGCAATTCGTCTCGGGTCAAGTTGCACTCCCCAGTCAGGAATGAGGCTGTATTTTAGAAATGATTCAGAAATCCTCTTGAAAGCCTCTGCCTTCAGCCCTTCTCTTTCGGTATTCGTAAGGGGCAAAAACTTTAAAGAACACACTGGTTTTTCTTATCTTTTACTAGAGATAGGGGATGAGTGAATAGATAAAAACTGAAACCATGTACAATGGGAAGCTATTACTGAGCCCTGGTGTTTCTCCTGCCAAGATTCAAAATACAGATTTGGTTGCATTAATCCATTAGTTTCAAAGGTGTAGACCCAGTCATTGTGACCTTTTCTTAAAACATGGCTGTGATGTGTGAGCTCAGCCAATGCATTTTCCTTTCATACCAGCAGGCAACGCTATTGCTCTCTGACTCCGCAATTATAGAAACAGAAACTACAAGACTCAGTTGCCTGCTGATCTTACCAAGTTCAAGTCCCTAATTGGTTTCTTTACATACACTTAGATTTAAACTTCAGGTTAAAATCTAAAAGAAAAGAAGGCACACTGAGAAAAAACTTCTAGCGATGTAATCAGGCCACCACATTAAAACCAACATGAGATTCTCATATGATGCTTGAAAATTGATGCAGTCGGAAGGGGTTCCTGGCATCTTCAAAGTCCTACATATCTTGGGATCAGGTTACTTAAAGGATCTTCTCCTCCCACCCACCCCCAGTCACAGCTATCTGACCCACTAGAGCAGGGAGGGAGGCAGGGAATGCTATGAATCCCCTCACCTAAGGAGGTCCATCTAACGAGACCAAGAAGGGCCTTATTTGTGATGGCTACTTTGCCATAGTTGTGGAACATCATTCCCATGAAGATAAGACTGGCCCCCATTTTCTCAAGTTCCCAAAGATCTGATTTGCCAATGGGTCTGCAGAGCCTAGAATGGGATAGAGCTCATCAAATGGCTCATTTGACTGTGGTCGACAGGGGAGATGGGGAAGTTATTCCTTTTTTATTTTTATATTGGATTTTTATCTTTGTAAACATCCCGGAGTCAATGTGAGTGAGTTGGTTAGCCGTATAAATTTTCTAAAATAAATCTCAAATATTTATTGTGCAAGAGATGATGTAATGAAAAATACTGTAATACAAAATACTACTCTGTGCCTTCTTAATTTTTGAACATTGATTTCCTTCTGCAATTAAAAAAAACTATTTCAGAAAGATAATCATGAAAATAGATTAGTAACTTTTTGATTTAGTGGCATGAATTGCATGATTATTGTTCCTGACTAAAGTGTTGAGATGTAGCTTAGGGGAAGTAGAAATCTTTGCTTTTATTTAGAAAGATGTTCAGCTGGACTGCCCTGGCCTCTCTTGAATGACTAAACTGTAATGGAAAAAAGATCATTCCAGATCTTTCTGATGGTCAGCTACACATAGTAATGATGGATGTTGAAAATTGAATTGAAGCAGCTTTTGGGGGCCTGCAAGTTTGCCATTCCCAATCCATGTTTCATGCATGTTTTGTTTCAGACATGTTTTGTTTGTTTTATAAGCCTGTTATTTCTGTCTGTTCTGGAATGAATGATTAGAAATGTAGAGAGTCCTGTATTTGGCATGGCAGTCAACTTCTGCTTCTGCTTCAGTTCCAGAATTCTGCCAGTAAAGAGCTTTGAATGCTGAAATTTGACTGATGTGCATGGCTGCTTCAAAATGCACCATTATATTCAGTAACTTATTCTTTGTGCACGTAAGACAGCTGGTTTAAGATACTGAGGCAACTGATTTGTATAGGTATAAATTCATTTTATTTAGGCAGAGTTTTACAATTTTAATACATTTTTCTCTGTAAGCTAACTAGAATTGTGCTAGAAGCTGGGTTCAAACAGATTTTTTAAAATGATTCAAAATAATGTTTTTAGTAGAGTGGATGGGAAAGGAAAACAGTGGCTGGAGAAATGGCTATTATCACTCTGAAAATACTTGACAAAATTTATTTGCCAGTTCTTAACAGAATGAGCATCCTTATGCTCCTTATTTTCCTTATGTACAGCAAAACTTTGCTCTTAATTTGTTAACATAGATCAGCCTTGGTGTCTCTCAGATACCATATGACAGACCATACTTTCCAAAGCACGTGACCATTGGAATTACATTTCAACATGTCTTCAGAGCTCAAGATTTTGCAAATTGGTATCACCAAAGCAATGTAAGGAAAAATAAATGTCATAGTTCTTCCAGTGATATATCAGTGTCTCTGGAAAGCCCACAAATAAGACATGAGAGCAACAGAATCTTTACTGTAATGGCCATTTGAGTTGGTGATGAAATCTCATTCTTTGGCAGCAAATACCATTAGTAACTAGACAGATTATTTCCTTTTATGAAAGCAAGAATGCCAACAGAACCAACTACTGTATACTATTTGTGAAGTTTCAGAGAATGGACACAGAATACTTATAACTTAAGTTTTACCTATTGTCATTATAGAAAAACCAACACACTTGGAAATCTAGCTGTACAGCTAGGTTGCAGCACCAAGGTAACTTTGGGGTCTGGAGTTAAGTAGCATCAGATCTAGTTAGTACTTGGATGGGAGTCTTTTAGGAAATAATAGGACTGTGGCAGTGGTGGGTTGCTACCAGATCGAGCGAACCGGTAGTGGTGGCAGCAGGCTCCACCAACCTGCCTGGATGCTTCTGCACAGAAGTGCTGGGCGCTCCTGGACTGTGGGCTTGACTAGGAAGTTGGAGGGGGGATTCACATTATTATTAAAGTTAGTGGCAAGCTGTTTTCATGTCTTGCCGATTGAAAACCAATTATTTTCAGACTTTGTGGCTTACATAAACATGAAACATGTATCTCCAGAGTGGTAGTCTAGAAAAAGAATGGTCCAAAGTCCATTAACTTGAAAAGAAAACCAAGAAAAGGCCTGTAGTTTAAACCTTGGACTGACACACAGAGTTTGATTGCTGAATTCTTCAGCAGACATATATTTTGTTTACGCATTACTTATCTTTGCATTAAAGTGACTTTTGTGTTATGTCAAGTCTGAAGCTTTCCGTGTTTGTTAGTTGCTGAATATGGGATTGTTTTTCTGGGTAGAAGATGTTTATTATCAGTGTAAAATCTGACAACAGTAAAGCCAGCTTCTTAATGATTTGATTTAAGTTTCCTGACACTTGGAATAAAGATTTTTTAAAATGTTAAATTGTACAACTAGGCAAAAAATGTACAACTGGGCAAAAGACAGGCTAATTAATATAAGATATTAAGAACTTCCAATACAGCAGAGAGGGAGAGAGAGAGATTTTATTTGGCTCTTTGCAAACCACTTGACTGAAATTGAAATTTGACTGAAAAATAGTACTCATTGAATAACATTTGTGATAAAAACTTTAACAAAGAGCCAATCTGAGAAATATTGTCACAAAGCATTATAAAGAATGAACTAGTTCACTGAACCGAATACTCTTTCACACATATATACCTTGCTCATGTTTTATGCAGTGAGTATATTTTATTCAACTGTAAAATATAAATGGCATCTTCGTTTGTTCATTTGGGCTTATCAAATTCATATCATCAAATGTAAATCTAAGTGGAATCCAAACCCTAGTTTACAAAGTGAATAGATGCCTTTGCAAGGTGTTGTGGAAAATATATTTCTAATATAATGTGAGAATGCAGACATAAATAGGCCATGTCAGTATTTGGTAATGTGTACTTTCACACATATGAATGAATGATTTAAAAAGGAAATTGGATGCTCAACATCTGAAGTGGACCGGAAACGATACCAAATTAAAATTACTTTGAAAATAAAGGCCATGTGAGCAGAAGAAATATTCTCCCACAAACAGCTACCCGGATATCAGTCATGATTGATTATCAACAAAAATGTCTGTTCTATCAAAATTCATTATCAAGCAATAATTTGTTCTCAATTAAATAGGGAACTGGAAAAACAAATTATTTCTATAGTACTGGCAAGCTTAATAACATACATGTTATTAGACTTGCAGGATATGTGGTTTTTTCTTCTTGGTAAAAGCAGTTATTTACAATACCATCTGAGGCGAGATTAGCTATGACATGATTATTAAAGGGTTAAACATTTATGTTCATAAATTATTTATATTCTTGATGATTAATTTTCCATATGTTATGGACAGCAATTTGGCAAGGCATCCAGCAATTTTAGTGATCCTTAAATAGCTCAATAATGCTCATATCTAACATAGAGAAAAGAACCTGTGGCCTGTCTGATACTGTCAAATATTCTTTGCAATTCGCCATTCAAGGTTGAGACTGCTAGAAACAATAGTTATTGTAGGGAGAAATTTATCTTTATAGTAAAAATGTTAATTACTATTATTCTAACAGGATAAACCAGAATTATCTATGTAGTCTAGAATTCTGCAAGCCTACGTTAAAAGTCAGTAATGACTGGTAGTTCTTTGAATGGTGATGACTAGAAATATTTCAGAAATAACCTCTCTCCAAGTAAATGAAGGCCATCTCCACACTTGTCAGGCTAATTCCCATGGAATTATTTCAGTGCTTACTTGAATATGTAGCACGACAAAATCAAACACACTACAGGTAGTCCTCAACTTACAACAGTTCATTTTGTGACAGTTCGAAGTTACAACATCTGAAAAAAGCGACTGATGACCACTTTTCACACTTACAACCACTGACAATCCTCATGGTCATGTGACCACAATTTGGATACTTGGCAACTGTTTCATATTTATGACAGCTTCAGTGTCCCCAAGTCATGTGAATACCTTTTGCTACTTTCTGACAAGCGAAGTCAATGGGGAACCCAGATTCACTTAACACATGTCATTTTGACATCACTGTGGCTATCTTAAAATTGTACTACATTGGTGGACGTTTACTCTGAATGTTTTTCATTCCCCTCTACCCAAAAAAAATCTCCTCTCAACATTTAGGATTGGCCTCTTTGGCCAAAGAGGATGAAAAACCTCTACTCCTTGAGCATGGAAACAAAAAATCTTACTTTACTTCAAAATACACAATGATCAAAGTTAGCACAAAGGTCCATTCCAATCGAAGCAATATGTAGAAATAAAAGGAGTAAAATAGGGGAAGGGATTGATGTTTTGTGTATATTCATGCTTACTCTTGCAGTCTCATTCGCGCTCCCTCCCCTTGCTTATAACTAAACACAAAAGGAGCATATAAAACATTCTAAATTACCAACTACATTTGAGCTTTTTATTGGTCTCTTAATCTGTCATCACCTCCATTATTTTATGTAGGTTGAAAATCTGTATTGGCATGATTGCATTACATACAGGCTGAAAAGCCCCAATGATTGTCCTGCGTTGCTCTCTGTGGGTGGTCCTGATTTCTCTCCCATTGCAGCTGAATCAGTGCTCCACAGTCATCATACCCTGCAGATGTAACTTGTATTGGCATGCTGAGTGAAATTGTCAATTAAGACACAGCTGGTATCTGGGATGCTTACGCTGTACCACCAGTATTCTAGCATTCTGGTTTATACCACATTCATTCAATAATAATCCTAGGAGGACCTCGGGCGGGAGAGAGGTTCACTGAAAGCAGCTTACAAATATCAGTGTTTTCAAAGCAACTCTAAGCTTGAATGAAAGGCATCTAGGCCATAAATCCCAATATTAAGGTTCTCATGGATAGAGTTCCCAAACACATTAACAAAGCCCTTTGCCACCATGCAAGATAGTCCAAGCTTTCTCATGCACTTCATAAAGTTCATTCAAGTGTTCTGGACTTAGGTTTGATGTTGCTGAGTTCCACCGTTATTTGAGACTGAGAGGCAGGCACTAAGAAAACAAAAGTCTGTGATCAGATATGTAACTAAGGGACCATCCAAAGTGAAAATCAGAACATCCATCATGTTGCTCTATAAATATGGAGAAGTTGATTGACAAAGAAAAGTCTTTGGATCAAAGCTATCAGAAGCAGAACAGTAGTGATACCATGTTTGGTACGACAGTAGCAAATAGGAACAGAAAAAAACTATCAGCTCTTAACATAAAGTGTGGCAACATCTTCAGAATTTGGAATGCCTGGGATTGGGATCTTTTTTGGGGGACATTTGATTTAGTAGCCAGTGTTTGGTCAGATATTTCTAGAGAGTTGTAGTTTATAACTCTATTCTCCATCCCTTTTATGGATCAGCATTCTTGCCACTGTATCCACACAGTGCAGGCATTGAGTTTGATTGCCCTTTTTTAAAAAAAATATTATTTCCCTCTATGTAGCTCTGACCTTCATACTGGTCCCTGGCTGAATCTCAAAGTATCCAAAGCTCACAAGCAAACTAAAAGATGTGCTAGAAGACCATTGATGAAAATGTGACTGAGTGGAAATAGCAGGAAACAAAAGAGGTTTCCTTTAGGCAACCCAGTAAAAGTGACTGTAGCAAAAAAATAAAAATAAGATCTTTTCCCCTTGCATATGGCATTGCAAAATTTGCTGAGCTGTCAAGATTCCCAGGAATGAGACTGTGCCCCTGCCATGCAGGAAGTAGAGCTGTAAGCCTTGGCAATTATTTGTGTATTTCCATGCAAACTATAAAATAATTTCTTTCCTTCACATTGAAGAAGTAATCTTCAGTTTTTGTTTTGTTCAATTTAGTCACTATTTGCGCCAACATAAAAGCAGGAGAGCAGAGATCCTAAGAAAAAGAACTGCCCTTCTGCAGAACTGCCCTCCAACCTCCTTTTTAATCCATCAAAACAATGTCAGCTGAGGTCCCAACTGCCATCAGCAGCAGACTATAGGCAATGTTCAACCTGATGGGACAGCTGTTGTTGATTTTTTGTACAATATCTCATTGAGCAAGGAGATTCATGCTGAGCCTCTTTGATCAGAACTTCCAGGGAGATGCTTGCTTCAAAACGAATGTGCTTTGCATGGGAGATCCTCCATAACGGTTGGTAAAGAAGTAAGGAATACATCACATGTTACCAATCGAGTCTTCTCAGAGAAAAGGGTTCATACCGCTTTGTGAAGCTAATGGTGGTGGGATGGAGCCAGAGAGTGGTAGAAGAGGTTGAGGCAAGTTGCTAGGTAGCTCTGGGAAAGGCCCTGCTCCAGCCTGAGGGAAGGCACTCACAGAGGCTGGCAGAGTCATCGTTGAGGGGATGGTACTGAGTGGAAGAGGGAGAGAAGCACTGTAGGTCATAGAGTTCATTGGCATCCCCATAGGAACACTAGGCACTGGGGAGTTGGTCCGCATCTGATTGAGAGTTGGTTTGGGCTGATCAACATTAAACGGATTGGTAGGTGAAGGGGCACTGAGTCCTAGTAAAAAAAGAAAAGAAAAACATGACTTATCTTAATTTTTATTTAATTTTTATTAGGAAATAAAAGGACAAAACAAAATATACAATTACACCAAAAACACATACAACAAAGAATACAACCATCCAAAACAAAAAACAAAAACACAAACAAAAAACAACTTACAATAAAAAAACAAAAAACAAAAATAAGGATATATAATTACTTTGTTATAGCTATTTTGAAACCTATTTACTACCTTATATATATCTATATATATTTCTTACCGTTGCAAAACTCTTAATTAGTCAAACATACCATTTTATTTACAATTATTATCAAAGCTTTATTACTGTCAATTAATTTCAATTGCAGAAACTCCCTTTTCACTGTAATATTTTGTATCTTGTTTCATTAATTTTAGATTTAATTTAATTTAAAATTTATTTATTTTTTTCCCTATCCATTTATACCATTGTTTCCATTATTTTCATGTTTACCTAGGAAGGATAAAACCAACATTCTCATTTAAATTTTCAGTTGGCAAGTCTCTTTGGTGTATTGTTGCATATTCCTGTTTGATCTGAAATTCTAAAAAGAGGTTCTGAGCTGAACTTAGCAGTTCACACAACATGCTAAGACAAAGTACGGTTTTGCAATAGACAAGCAGCATGCTGATACTTGCTACGTTGCATGCACTTGTTCAGGAATTCAACTTGAGGGTAGAGTTGACAAACCACTTGTGGAAGGGAATGCAGCTTGCACCAGCATGTGGCTCATTCAGCAGTAAATTCTTGGTTGCCAAAAACCCCATTTACAATTTTGAATAAAGGTGAGGGTCCCATAGTGTACAGAGACACATTATGCATATAGACAAGTTGAGAGTTTAAAGCAGCTTCTTTTAAGTATTGCAGAGGATTTGGCATGATTGAACATTGTGTGGTCAGTTTTCAACAATCGTGATCAACATAGACTCCAGAGCTGGCAACAAGGGGGCCTTCAGCTGTCAATTGCCCAGCTTGTCTTAGCAGTGTGAAAGTGTGTGTCTGCATGGATGTGTGCTTATAGCTCTGTATGTAAGAATACAGACCTAACTAGAATAAAGGCATGCTGAGCTTGTATGTGCCAACATGAGTGTTGAAGCAGCCCTTATACAGTAGCTGAATTGCCAAAAGGATATTCTTAATAGAGAATGTAAGCAAATTTTCATGTCTAATACAATTTCGAATTATTTCCATTCCATATACCAAGGCAATTCAGCCCATGCTAATCATTGAAAATTGTGACAGATTGCAGTGAAAAGGAATTCAAAAATCTGGTAAAAGACAGATTATGTACCATTGCTTTGGCTCAGTTAGCAAAGAATATTTAATAGTGCAGAGCAAAAAAAATAACACAAAACAATTTCATGGTAAAATGTTCAAGGCAAATCACTAAGTATTGGCTCAGAAATAGAAAAGAACATTCAGAATAGAACAGAACATTCACCAATAATATTCCTAGATGTAGTACTTTAAGAGATACGTCTGAATATTTTTATATAAAATAAAATTGTGCAATGTAATTGAAATGTATCTGGAGGCAGATTTGAAATTGTATCATAAGAAAAAATAGTTGCAACCTTGCCCAGGTAGAAAAATTGTGTAATTGAGGACATGGCCACTCATATAAGGTCATTTGCCAGAAGGCATATTGACCCATGGATTCCTCTTAGCCATCCCAGTGGGATCATTGTACTGCTGAAGGATCATTCCTGCAAATCAATAGGATAGGCCTATTTATTTATTTTATTTATTTATATATTCAGTTTCTTTAGCTGCCCATCTCAAACAATGACTCTGGGCATCTTACAATTCAATATAAATATTTGTATATATGTAGGTGTATATATGTACACACACTAAAATTAAAACAATTTAAATATTTTAAAACAAAAATAAGACAGTGTAGGGAGCCCAGTGGGTTTTTATAGAAGTGCCTGGGAATAATTTGGTACCCCCAGGTTCCAAGTTAATATTCCCTGTGTTAAAATGTTTTTTGTTCTATTAAGTGTTAAGTTAGTGTTTCTCAACCTTGGTTACTTGAAGATGGATGGACTTCAACTCCTAGCCAGCTTTGCTTTGCTGACTGGGGAATTCTGAGAGTTGAAGTCCACCGTCTTCAAGAGACCAAGGTTGAAAAGAACTGTATTAAGTAATTATAATTGGATTATTCACCTGCATACACAAATATGGTCAAAGCCATTCATTATAATAGATTCTTATATCCTTTGTTTTTTAGCCCTCAGCCTTGATGTTCTTGGTTTTTAATGGCTGGATGAGACTAAACTTTTCATTTCACCCTAGATCACTCACTCATTCATTTTATTACATTTTGGTTCGTAATCCTTTCAAA
>JANHFP010001804.1:0-10186 GCA_032468135.1 Calamaria suluensis | reverse complement strand
AGTTGGTAGCTGGCTGGAGAATTCTGGGAGTTGAAGTCCACAAGTCTTAAAGCTGCCAAGTTTGGGAACCTCTGTTCTATAGTCTTCCCTTCTATTCACAGAACACTTGTTGTTATGCCTTATCTTCAGGGAATTGCATTTTGAAAAGTGGGAAGAGGAAGACCTTGATATGTTCTTTATTTTTCTTAAAGACATTGCTAGAGGACATTCATGATAAAAAAATAAAAGGGAGGTAGACCATGCAGCCACTACAAAAGCTTATCTTATTGATTTAAGGCACAGTGTTAACCTACTATTACCAGGTGACTCTGCATGTGTTAGCATACAAGACAAAAGATAGTTAAATCAACAAACTGTTAATACCCCTTGATGATATCTGGAATTCTTTTGCTCACCTTGAACAGTCATAAGAAAATCAAAACCCAAATTCAACAAGGTTGTACACAGTGATATTCCAAAACTGTCTGCCACAATTGCCCACATTCAGTGTTGCTTCAAATAAGGTTATCCCTGGAGCAGGGTCAAAAAGACAGGATGGCAAGGACCCTTGTCCCTTCTTCATGGGTGCTACATGCATGCAAAAAAGGGTGGACATTCAATTATGCAAGCGATACCAGCTTGACTTTTTTGACAAACACTCCACTCAGAGGCCCCTGGCTCTGAAACAATCTTTGTAGCTGTCCTCAAGTCCTGTTGCCTTCAATCCTCATACTACCTACCCAAAATGCTCAAAGGCCACTCCTTAAAGACACTGGGCTTAACAAAGCAACCACATCTGACTCACTGGATTTAAGAAAAAATTCAGGAATTAAGAATAGTTAAGTGGCGGATTAGTCTAGATCATCAGTGGACTTCCTCTTGCAAGAGATTTTCAAATATAATCCTGTACTCAGCACTGAGTTGACTTATATGATCCCTTCAAATTGTTACATCCTATGGTTCTGTGTAACACTTACTACATCTTCCAGGTGCCAATATTGGAATTAAATTTGCCTTCCTTGTGTATTTTATGGTAGTTATTTAATTAAATTTATCAACCACTTTCCTACTGATATCAGCATTTACAGCAGCTGCAACCAAATAAACAAATACACAAAATTCAAAGCATAAAATCAATACAATTAAAATCAGACATAATAGCTTCCATAATACCTTGTTGTAACTGCATCCCTACATTCTGTTACAGGTGGTCCTCAAATAACAACGATAATGGAGACCGCCCATTATTATTATGTCGTAATGGTCATAAAATGGGTTGGCCACGTGATTTTACAATATTTTTTTGCAGCAGTTGTTAAACAATCTGGGTGGTTGTAAGTGTGAACGCTGAAGTCAGGTGAGCACTGTAGTCATTAAGCAAACCCATTGTTTGCTGCGGTGCATTTGTGCTTAAAACCAGAAGTGCCACTTTTGAGCAAAAATTTCAGTCTTATGGCTGTGGGACTCTGCAAACAGCCGTAAATTCAGCCATGTGCCGAGTGCCGAAAGTGTGATTATGTGACTGTGGGGAAGCTGACCATTGGAACTTCAATTTTTTTCAGTCCCCTTTTTAGATAGGTCATAACTTTCAACAGTGCTAAGCAAACGGTAGAAAGTCAAGACTACATGAACATGGAACTACCGTTAATTGATAACAAGTAGGAAATATCTTGCCTGTCCCTAAGCTGTTTTAGCTCCCCTCCTTGCTCTTCACCTGCCCGTCTTTTTGGTCACCACATTGGTGTCTTCTTTTTCATTGATTATTTTATGGTTCTATTATTTTACTTTGGTTCTGTTTACACTTATTTCATTACTTTTTTATTTTTGTAAGCTGCCTGGAGTAGCCCCTTGGTGAGGTAGGTGGAAAATAAATTTAGCAAACAAACAAATGAATAAGGTTGCTTCCTTAACAAAATGCACCTGTGCCTGGTTTACAACAAACCAACAGAACCTTCCTTGAGGAATGAAGCAAGACATTATATTTTTTTTCTCAATTTCCCATTTTCAACTTCATTGTCCCTGACTTTTTGGTCCAGCTCACGTTCAACCTTTGTGCTTGGTGCTCTCCCTGGGTATTTGTCAGACTCTAAGGAAGCTGGTTTGGAACAAAAGCCGTCACCTTTTCTGCTTCTTCTCGACTCATTGCCAGGGCAAGCTGGAGCTGGAGTTCCTCTTCACCGGTAGTCTGTGGCCTCGCCTGCTCCAGGTCAGAGCTGAACCGAGGTGATGATGAAGAAGCTGAAACCGAAGACAAAAACCAATTAGTAGGGCAAGTAGAATGAAAGCCATCCAAAATGTGCCGGTCCCAGTTGCTTTTACAGTGCTTTCTTAGAAAATGGGTGCACAGTCCCTTGTAAGAATATTTTTTTTAGAATTGAATAACTTCATTGCCACTTTTATGTACACTCGTACACTACATTAAAATGACATTTTGTTGCATACTGTTCTGAAAGGGTCACCACCTCCAATAAGCACTAAATAAACATAAAGCTATACATTAATTATTAATAATTTATTAAACATAGAGGCCACCCAACTCCCTGTGACTCTTGAAGTGTCTAGCAAAAGCACTCTGAATTCTACCTCACTGAATAGGGAGAAAGAGATGGAGAGAAAAAAGCTAAGAGAAAAAAGAGTGGGAGACAAAGGATTGAAAGATGGAAGGTCACAAGAGTAAGGGATGAATTATTTGTATTTTTTTTCAAGGAAATGCTGCCCTCAAGGGAAAAGCAGTCCTCCATCCTGTCCTAAAATGTTTTTTACAATAATTTCTTTCTGTGCTGAAGGTTGTCTCCATTCTCTGCCTACCAACCTTCTGTTTTTCATATGATGTCCAACAGTCAAAGACTATGACTAACCCACATGCAGTGGGCAAAAGAAATCCTCCATGGTGGGAATTTTATGCAGTTATATTTTATTTTCAAAACTCAAATCCACTTGTGTTTCTATAGCAACATTTTCCTTGAGTTTGGTATGAGGGGGAGGGGGGGAAGTACATTGGTACCGAACTAAGATTCGAAACAGTGGTACCTGCAGGGTGTTGCTAATTTTGTCAGCAGTGTTATAGGGTGACAACACAAGCCCCACTCTTTTGGGTCATATTTGTGATGCTGTGAGGCACATATAAAAGGCACAAGCCTTTGTTATAATTGTTGAGGGACTCTAAGCCCCTTTCCCCATCCACACAAAATTATGTTAGAAACTGTGAGTGTGTAGGATTTAAGGCCCATATGTATGCTTAAAAATGTGTTCTAGGCTCAAAGGATGGGGTTTTTTTTCTCTCAACATCTGGCATGCTAATACTACTAGTGCTATTTTTTCCCACGTCCACATCAAAGTCACAGAGTTAAAATGCAGTTCTCTGTTACTTTATTCAGATGGCAACCCCACTTCTAAGGGCTTTCTTTTAATCATGTACTTTTACCTCAGAAGTCTCACTGATTATATTAACAATGACTTCTAAACAAAAAAAAATGTTGTTAATTACAGCCACTCAAGGAATCTAAGAACTCAGACGTTTCAATATCCACAGTGCTCTACAGGGTGTGTGGTAGAAGTGGTTAATTATAAAACTGGTAGTTTTGTACACTATATAGAAACATCGAGCTTTTTTAAAATTAAAAATTTTGCAAGCTTATTACTTAGCTTGCAAATTTTCAACAACTGCAGTCCTGCAAGATTAATATGCCCCTTGCTTATTTTATGACTGCATCAGCATCTGCTCAAATTCACAGTTCCGAATGTCTTGTTTACTTTTCGATTAATAACAATGTACAGTACCGGAGTGGGGGGTGGGGAGGTGGGCAGAAAGGAAAGAGAGACAGAGTGACAAGAAGACAGAAAGAAAAGTCTGTGGAGCTGATCTGTTTCCCACACAGTTTTGTGGCTATTTCTTAATGCCTAAATATACCATCCATTCCCATTTCATTACTACACTGTGTATAATTTACTGGGGGAGAGAAGCTGATTGTACAAATTACCCTGTGTCCCCCCAAAATAAGACATCCCCTGATAATCAGTCGAGCTTTGGAGCACATGGAAATAAGGCCAAGTGCTTATTTCAGGGTTCAAAAAATATACAACAGGGTCTTATTTTCAGGAAAATAAAGTATTACCTAAGCTTTACTTTCCACTGGAACATACTGTATATCACAGCTAAAAGATCCATTTCATAATATACAACATTATTAAAAAGCAGTTCTTTGCAGGAATTGACAGATAATTTAGATAATAGAACAGAGGATGACAAAACCAGTGCGATTTATATGCTATGAAGAATATATACAGTATGCTCAGCATTTGCCAGTAAGAAGAATATGAAAAAAAAAACCTCATGTGGCTGTATGTGATACCCACGAGTTGGGATATTAATTTAATAGTTCTGTTTCAGTGTCTTGTAAGAAGTGCCTTTTAAGACAGAATATATATAATTTCTACACAATTTTGTTTCATTTCCCTAACTCTTATGCTTAATCTCCACCCTTAAGCAAGGGGAATCTGTGGCCCCCTAGATCTGTGATGGAAAACTTATGACATGTGTCAAAGGTACCATGCCATGACATTTTGGGTGACCTGCCAGTGAGTGATTACCAACACCTGACAGCTATTCTCAAAAGCATGGCCGATTCTTGCATGGTTTTCAGAGGCTGTGGAGGCCGCCCGAGAATGGGCTGTGCTCTTACCTGGCCTCCAGAGCGTCTGGAAGTAACACAACCTCTGAAAATCATGCAAGAACGGGCTGTGCTTTTGGACAGTTTTCATAGGCTGTAGAAGAGGTATTTTTCAAAGAGTAAAATCCTTGTGTGTGTCACTTAGGCCACAGGACAGTGGTGGGTTGCTTCCGGTTCGGACTGGTTTGCGCGATCCAGTAGTGTTGACTGGATGATGTTAGCTAACCTGTTCCCTTCCTGCTGCCCTGGCGTGATTTTTACTTCTTCTTTTTTTCCCCCAGCCGAATTGACGCAGCAGAGCTGACTACCGTGCCTCTCCTCTTCTAAAAGCCAGTGTACATGCGCAGAGTGCACATTTTCTGTGAGTGCTGCCATGCCTGCTGTAATGCTGCCATGCCTGCTGTAATGTCAAATGTGCATGCTCCAATGTGTATGTGTGGAGCGGATGTTTGTTGCGAGTGCGCGGGTGCAAAACGTGCACGCCAAGCATCCGTGAAGAGAACCTTTAGTGAAGATAAGTAGAACCCAGCCCTGCCGCAGGAGCCTGTGAACAGAAAGAGAACACTGACTAAAGGTAAGCAGTGCATGGCAGGCCCTGGGGTGTGTCTGCAAGGCTGCAGGGGCAATGGCATCTCAGGGAATGGCTTTTTGAGTTGCAGCAATGGTATTGCAAGGACTAAAGTCACGGCCCAGGCCTTTGTTTTAGGCCCAGTATCAGCCCTGCCTCCAAATGCTGCTGTACACAGTGGTCTAGATGGGGTGGGGCTTGGCAGGGTAGGAGGCCCTTCTATTTTGTTCAAGAAAGTGTGACCTACTGGCAGAGTCAATTTAGGCATTTTATAAATTTTTGACTTGCCAAGCCCAAAGGCTCGTCATCACTGCCCTAGATACATAGAATTCTCAGCAAATGCAGTTACCACGTAAAGGATGGTAAAAGATGCTGTGAATCTTAGTTAAATACTGCCTAGATAGCCATGTGCCCTTCTTACGATTTGGTCCTCTGAAACCTCTCAAAAATGCACAATGATAGGCACTTCCCTATTCAATCTTATATTCTCCATGTGATCCAGAAATATTTCAAGTGAGAATATATGTAACTTTGTTCAGCTAAACATGCTTTTAGATCCCTACAGGATCAGGGAGTCCAACTATTAGGCTTTATCAAGGATTCTTTAGTTGCATTCAACTGAATGAAACTATATGTTATATCAAGGTTGTAAAAGCTATGTAAAGACCTATAAAAATTCTGCTTAAGGATGGTAGAAACAGGAAAGGCTTGGCTGTAGTTTCATAAAGATACTGGGGGAAATGTCAAGGAATAAAAAAAATCTACACACTTGGAACAGTTTCTATCCATGGGCCTTTTGAATCTGTGCCCATTCCTACTATCAGCAATCTGTGACCCTCAAATATTACCTAGTACTTGCCAAGTTTCATTTCTCAAGCTCCATTGCGATAAATGGTAGAAGTTTGGAAACATTTCAGGCAGTGTTGCAAACAATTGGCCTCCAAAAGCATATGCTTTACATCTTTACATTGCAGTGTATTGCAACTGCTGATCAAGATGCCTACATACTTTATTACAGGATCACAAGTACCCATGAAAGCATTCACAAATTAGATTATATGTTTTCCAGTTTCCTTTGGAAAAGATGACTTGATCTGCCCGAGAAAAGATTGCAGTACTCACAATTAAAGGAGGATGGAGAACCTCTTGATCTGCTGTAGTCATCACCATACTGTGATGCCCGCCGTCCATAGGCAAGCTGGTGGCTGTTGCTGTTACTGCTGCTGATGCCCATCCCTTCAATGGACATCCGCTCTTTGGTTTTCAAGGCGTAGGCTCTTTCCTGCTTCAGTCTGTCTTCATCCTTCAGCAGGCTCATCAGCTGCTTCACCTTTTCACGAACATTGATGCCTTGATCTTTGCCATCACGGTCTATGTACTGGAACTCCTTTAAAGTCTGAATGGTATACAGATTCTCCCGGCACTGATGAGCCACCTTCTCTGAGCCTGTTTTGATGAGGTAGTCCAGAAGAGTCAGGGCCTTGTAGACATGGCGCCAGTTCTTGCCACTGTCATTCAGCCGTCTCCAGATCATACCCATGACCTCTGCAAAAGCCACTGTGTTGAAGGTCAGGTCAGCAATCTCAGACATTAAAGAGCTGGGGGGTCCCCAGGGGTCATTGGAGGTGGCTTCACGCACCTTGATTTCTGCTTCAGAATAATTGTGCACAATGTTTTTCACCTGTCGACGCAAGGCGGAGGTCGTCATGACTGATTAAAAAAAAAAGACCAAATCTTGCAAAAAGAAATTATCCAAAGAAGAAAACTTGAGAGGCCCCAGGGAAGAATCAAAGCTTCAGAGTGATGGGTTACGAAGCGCTAATTCTTCAGTTTCCACAATGAGCTAGAAAACAAGTAATGGAAAATGTATTAAAATTATGGTTCAGTTCAGCCATTTTAGCTGATCAGTTGTTTTATTTTATCCAGTCAGGGGAAAAAATGCATTTCTTCCTTTCTATCCCTGCCCTTCTCCTCCATTTTTCTAAGGTAGTTCTAAATCAGCCCTCAATTATTCAGCTTGGGTATTTGGGCAGAATTTATATAGAAAATTCATTTTGTTACTGAAATACCTCTATGATATTTTTTTCTGAGTATAATTTTCCATGGTGGGCATATTGCAGTGCCCCCTAAATTTACTTTTGTCACCTTGAGGGCCATACAGTACTCTAAAAATGGGTGGGATGAAGCCCTCTGGTTCTAGAGAGATTGAAGGTTTTTAAAGAGCAAATGAATGTTTTAAGCCTCTGCATTTGTCTTACCTTTTATCTCCACCCAGTAAAAACCTTCAAAAATGAATGGTTAGAAAGGAAATTGGCAGTCTGTGTTAGCTTTGGTAATATATTACCTCATGATTATGATTTTTTTAAATACCCAGTTTTCCCCCCAAGAGCTTATGTTAACTCACATGGTTAATTAGTCTAATTAATTAGTTAATTAGTCTCACTAATCTCCATGCTTTTTCCCTTAAACTGTCTACTGTGGACCTTTCACACTTTTTAAGAGGTCCTTAAGAGGGCGTGCATAAGCGCACCTGCATGCCTACCATCCCTGTCCTACTGTTCCCATCCATTTGTAATCATCCCATGTGTTTATGGCTGTGTTTTGCCTATTTATATCCTTAATTGTGCCAATTTTGTGCCAATGTCTATGTTTATACTGTTACTTGTTCCCTTGTACTTGTTGACAAGTTAAATAAAAAATAAAAAAAATATTCCTGTTATCTGTACAACCATCCGGTAAAAAGCAGCTTTGCCTTTTATTCCAAGCAAATAAAGGTGAAGGAAGACCAGGCTGGAGAAATGCAGCCTTTTCAATGGCTGAACATTTTGCAAACAAGCCTTCTAATTGGGGGAAGTTAGTGTTTTGATTAAGCTGATGTGTGACGCTGACCATAATGCCCTCTCATATAATGTCCATGTTGCCCTCTCATAAAATGGCTGTGTTGCTCAGTGCAGGAACTCCTAAACTAAAAATATTCCCAAAAGGGAGATCTTCAGGCTCCGTTTGAAGACTTTGCACAAGAGAGTGCTCACAGATATAAAAAAAGCACTAAAAAGCATTAAAAGCACTTCCGTCCAGACTCTGCCCAGTCTATCACTTCTGTGATGTCAGTGTGTTGGCTATGCTTAAATGTTGGGGTCTATTTCCAACTCAGCTTCTGTGCATCTAGAACTGAAATGAAATCATGCTATTAAAAGTTCTGGGGAGGATGTGGGCAGTCCATTATTTCATTTTCAGGAATGCCTAGCTTCCCAGCGGAGTGGTGCGGTGGCCTAGAGGTGGAACTCTCGCCTCACAATCAGGAGGCTGCAAGTTCGGTCCTTAGGTAGAGGCAGATATTTCTCTCTCTGGCACAATGAGAATAGTACTGCTGCATACTCCACATTGGCGACAGGAAGGGCATCTGGCCAGTAAATCCTCAGCTCCATTCAGTTGCCCTGACTCCACCCCAGTGCAAGGGATTACAGGTTCATTAAAAGACAAAAAAAAATGCCTATCTTCTAAGCATCCAGGGTTCAGTCTTTGAAGGGGAAATGTGTTTTGACATCTTTCATGTCCCTTTCTTAGAATGCACTAAGAGCCTTTTTTTCCCCAGACAAATCCCATAAAGTGAAAGAAAGGCAAGAATTCAAGAGAGAATAACTAATCTTACAGTATATTCCTTTGGGGTGGAGAGCTGGGGAGGAATTATTTTGAGTCAACTTAGCTTGACTTTTCAAGTTGGAGCTCTAATTTTTATTCCTTGTCCTTGGCATTTGGGAAGTAAATTTGGGGTGACCCACTTTCAATCTGTTCTTGCAGAAATGGGAAATGAATACAATAGCAATGTTGGAAGCAGTGGTGAAATCCAATTTTTTTTACTACCAGTTCTGTGGGCGTGGTTTTGTGGGCGTGGTGTGGTTTAGTGGGCACGGTTTGGTAGGCATGGCAGGGGAAGGATGCTACAAAATCCCCATTCCCTCCCCACTCCTGGGGGAAGGATGCTGCAAAATCTCCATTCCCAGCCCACTCTGGGGCCAGCCAGAGATGGTATTTGCCGCTCCGCTGAACTACTCAAAGTTTCCACTACCGGTTCTCCAGAACCTGTCAGAACCTGCTGGATCTCACCCCTGGTTGGAAGACCTTTAGATACACCCATACAGTTCATCCATTTCACAAAGTTTCTTCTAGAGTTCTCCAGAATTCTGGTCTCTTAAAACAGGAGCGTCAAACTCGCGGCCCACAGACCAGATGCGTCACAGGCTGTTTAGCAAAGTTTAGCAAAGGGGGGGGGGAGAGTTGTGATAGGTCATGTGATGCCACCGTGACGATGCAAGTTCTACACCCCTGTCTTAAAACTAAGATCTAAGTCTGATCAGAACTCTTGTTTCAAACCCACATATGAGGCTAAACCTGTACACCCAGTACAGGTGGTCCTGATTTAGCAACCATAACTGGGACTAAGCAACTTATAGTGGTGGCTAAGTGAAAATGAAAATTTGCTAAGGGTGGTTACTTTATTTATTTATTTATTGTTTGCATTTGTATACCGCCCCTCTCCGTAGACTCCAGGCGGTTTACAGCCAATTTAAAACAATTGTATACAAAATTTAAAATTTAACATTAATATATGGCTGTTCACCGCCCCGAGTCCGTGAGGAGAGGGGCGGTATATAAATCAAATAAAATAAATAAATAAATAAATATTATATGACTTATTAGAATCAATTAAAATACCGTTAAAACCCTTAATTTAAAACTGAGATCATGAGATGATTACAAATGGATGAGAACAGTAGGACAGGGACCCCATTTAAAATCCCCCATGGTCACCCCAGGACGGCCTGCCGGAAGAGCCAGGTCTTTAGCTCCCGACGAAATGATCTCAGGTCAGGGAGCACCCGCAGCATTGTAGGCAATTCGTTCCAGAGGGTTGGCGCCCCCACAGAGAAGGCCCTACTCCTTGGGGTCACCAAACAGCACATGGAGG
>JANHFP010001803.1:19367-32882 GCA_032468135.1 Calamaria suluensis | reverse complement strand
ATTATTATTATTATTATTATTATTATTTTGAATTTTAAAATACATTGTAACATCAAATTAAAATTCTGTAAACCGCCACGAGTCTTCAGAGATGGGGTGGTATATAAATCAAATAAATCAAATAAATAAAATAAATGGAGGAAAATATGTATCAAAGGATTCTGTAAAAAAGGGGGGTTTCAATGGATCTTAAATTTAATTGCCATTTGCCATAATTGATATTTTTAATAATTTCTTTGTAGTGAATTCTCTAAATACTGTGATTCAATTTTCTGATCAAAACTAACTCATTCAACAAAAAACATGAAGGCAACATATATTTGAGGGAAAATGTTGTATGAACTTTACCTTGAAGCAGGATAGGTTGAACATGTTTAATAAAATGCAATCGTTATCAAAAGCAAGCAGATAGACAAGTCCATCTCCATCTCCAGAAAGTAAATATTCTACACGAATAATACAGAGATATGATGATACTTTGGCTGAACTTTCAGGTAGCTCATGTTGTCCCAAAAATCTGCCAGGAAATGAATCAAAGGAAGGCTTTTCAGAAAGGTCACAATAAACGTAACATCTCAAATGGTCAGAGATCCAAATTGAAACAACTCTCATGTTCCCATCTTTACAATATCTAATAGTCGATCTGATATCTACATCTTTATTTCATTGCAGAACCCTGAAGGCTATTTACAAACAAAAGAATCCTTAGCAATTTTTTGTGTGCATTTCTGAAGACTTCCTGCAGTTAAACCTCAAAACTTGGCTTTTACTTCATCATGTCCTCCCTTCTACACTTGCCAGAAAACTTACATATTTTGATACATAGCTCTTTGGAACTGCCAAGTTCAAGTTTGCAAGAGCCTAGAGACAAAAGCCGGAGTGTTTGCCAGAATTTAAGCACTGACTCTAGAGGGAAATATCAGTATTTCCATCAACAAATGTAGATATTGACAATAAAAGACATGATGGGCCTCCAAAAAAAAAAAGCAACCAACCATGTGGCTTTCAAATGAATCAATCCCAGATTTGGTATTTCTGAGGAAGTGAAAGGGTTTACACATAAGGTGGGATTTAATAGATCATAGGCAGAAATAGGGGGGGGGGGAATGTTTCTGCAAAACAGATGTGCCCTCTTTTCCCATGTGTGGATAGAAGTGAAAATTTTATGATGCAGCTTTACAACTGATTCACTGCCACGTAGTCCTCAGGGAGGGAGGGGAGGGGGGAGAATGGAGGGTATGATTCAATAAAAAATAAGCATAGCAATGTTCCTGTGGCTGAAATAGGAGCGTTAACTGTAGGCTTCAACATCACCCTTTGAATGCAGTGTGATTTCAGTTCATTTGGTTGGACTGTATGTGCTATCTTTCATAGATGTTCCTAAAAGAAGGAAGGTACCTTAATGGAGAGGGAAAGGTGGTGAGTGATCTATTGTTTTCCCCTAGTCAGATGGAAAGTAGGAACACATTTTCACTGCTGAGCGTTAATAAAAGGTGGGATGTAACTGATTTCATTGAATTACAGTTTAGCTAGTATAAGTCTTGTCCTTTCTGAGCAATAAAGCAGCTTTGGATCTGAGTAATGGCATACCAAGAGTGGAACACACCTCCAAATATATTGCCAATATTATATGTGTTCCTTGAGGGTGGAGGCTTCAGCATGAATCCAGAAGTTCAGAAGATTAAATCTCTGATCCCGGTGACTGACCCAGATTGGATCCTACAAAATTATTCTGGGACATGAATATTCACCTTCAGTCGTTAGACCTGAGTTTGATAAACATTTTGCAGTGATACGATGTGATGGCTGGCGTAATCTATCCACACTGGCCTAGTTCTTCAAGGAATATTTAAATATTAACCCACCCTACTTTTCTCATATAAGCAAATCACTTGAAATAGGATCTCTTTATAACCCTTCCTGTTCAAAGGATTTTGAAGCCATATCCCTGACATTTTTGTCTTTATTCATGTTTTGAATTTGACGGTTTCATTATTTATTGTTTTTAATTGCATTTTTAGTACATCTAGACTTTGGGTTCCTCTTAGAAAAAAATGTAGTATATAAACAAAGTCAACAACATCCCACATTTCTGTTCACAAAGGATGTTAAAGGTCGTAACATCATAAACTATGCAATAAAAACAATCTAACTAAAATATAGATAAAATTAAAATAACACAATCTAAAGCAGAACAAAAGTACATATGGAAATATTATCATGTTTCACCTGAAAATAAGGCCTCCACTGAAAATAAGGCCTCCCCAAAAATATTTAAATGCATGTGCAGCCGGCCCATGCCATTTCCTCTGGTTGAGGGAGACAGAGCTGGGAATCAGATAAGATGGCAAGAGGAGTCCCGTCTTGTTCCACATGCCCAAAATGATAAGACCTTCCCAAAAGTAAGGCCAAGCACTTATTTCAGGGTTCAAAAAATATAAGACATACTCTTATTTTCAGAAAACATGGTAACGCCCTCTATGTATGGTTAAAAGGGCAGATTGAAAAAAGACATTTTAAAACTTCACCAAAATTATAAAGGATATAGTCAAATGCAACTCCTAATATAATATAAAATAACTATATTATATTAAATTGTTTAGAAGCAAAACTGAACAAAGGTTTCTCCTGTCTGTCTGATGGATATGTATTTAAAAAGATGGCATCTTATAAAGACCCTTCCTTCCAGAAGGTAGTATTTTACAGGACACTGACCTTTCTAGGTTATTTACAAGTTAATAATAGTTCCAGTAATGCGGTATAAAATATAAACTGCAAAAGAAAGCAAGGTCAGGGTAGGGGTATGAATCCCAACAACCCAACAAGGGAAATACAAATTCTATATTGAGTGTAATGAAAATTTGCAGTTGGGGAAAGGAGCTGTGAATGAGTGGATTGATAAGTGGATTCTACTCTAGATGTTAAGGCACCAGGCTGGGATCTGGAAAACTATGCTTTCTAGTCCTGCCTTCAACATGAATGTTCACTGAGTGAATTTGGACCAGTCACTTTCATTCAACTCACTTTACCTCAAAGGGTTATTATTGTGGGGAACATAGGAATAGGAAGGAGTATTAGACATGTTCATGGTCTTTTGCTATTTATAAAAAAGATTGATAAATTTATTTATTTAATTTCTATACCGCCCCTCTCCCAACAGCTGGGACTCGGGGTGGTGTACAACAATAGAAACCCAAAAATCACATATCTGATAAAAATTTAAACTAAAATTACTAAAAATTCAAGACAGTTAAAAATTATGAATATTAAAATTAAAATAATTAAAATTAAGATTAAAATTAAGATTACTTTAAGGCAGAATTAAATAAGCAAACACATAAATATTCGACAGAAATCTGAATACTCTGCAATGAGATGTTAAATTGATAGCTAGCATAATAAATGCATAATAGAAGTATAGCCTGATATTTACTGATTCAGAAACAATGTCTTCCTGAATTCAAGAGGACATATACCATTGCAAATTTAAATGTAGTTGCATCATAAACATATGTATAAATAGATAAAAGGGCATCAGCTGCCATATTATTTCATTTTCACATAGGTAGAATTTGGGTGCAAAGGACATAGTCCAACTATATGCTTGACATAGCGATTGAATTTATTTTGGTATCATTGCCATATTTTTGCAAACAACACTTTGGAAAGAGTCAAGATGCCTTTTGGGACATTTCCTTCCTTCCTTCCTTCCTTCCTTCCTTCCTTCCTTCCTTCCTTCCTTCCTTCCTTCCTTCATTCATTCATTCATTCATTCATTCATTCATTCCTTTCCAAATAACTTCTACAAGCTATTTGAAATCATGCCAGCTCCACCTTAAAGAGCTTTCTCTTCCATAAGGATTCTGCTTAAAGCTTTAGCAGAAATCTTGCTTTTGTGTAGAAATGCTAACAGCGTTTTCAGGCACTTAAGTCGATCGCAAGCAATGGAACAACACCAAAAGTTTTAAAAGTGTGGTAGTACAGAATGAGATATTGATTTCTTTCTGCCTGCAGTTTTTACTCTTTAAATATATGGAAGAATATTGCCCCAGCAATTTGAGAGGTGTCTTACCTTTAGCAAAGAGAAATCCTAAAATAAGAAAATGCTTGGTCTGTGAGGTTTGCTTAGAAGCTTCCTGGAGAGATGAAAGAATTTGGCAGTAGATGAAGTCTTAACAGATAGTGCTTATTCTCTGTTCTGGCCCTTTTCTGACTCCTACCTGTGATGCAATAAAAAAGCTACATGGAGAGCAGTGTACTAGTTCAATGTATCAGCAGAACTATTACCATCCTAATCACAGCTTTAATTTCACATTTTACTTATTAGATTTGATGTTATAATTGCAGGATGATTTATTGCTCTTTCTACAATTAAAAAGTATGGCCAAGAAAGTATACATTCTCTTAAAGGTTAAGCAACCAAGAAATTAATGTTCAGTTCTTACCATAGCTATGAGGATTCTGTCGGATTCTTGTACAGCAGATGTTTAGTGCAGACACATGAGAGAATATAGCACAAGCCAGAAGCCACATATCAGGGATGTCACTGTTCAAGGTTACTGTGTTGGGATGACACTGTATTCTACAGTGCATGTCAAGGAGGCATCTGTCCTCAGTTAAAATACATCCCTGAAGCCCCTGGCATTTACAGAGAAAAGCTTATGAAGATGAAAGGCAGTACTATCAAGAAATAGAGCGTCATCCTTTGTGATCACATAAACAACTTTGATAAATATAACATTATATAACCTCTACAACCAAGAGGCCTCTTCTCTGAGGAAAAGCACAAAATAGCTAGATAAATACATTCTCCATTGTAAGCATAATTCTCTTTTCTAAAAAAAAACAAAAAAAACCCTCTCTTACCCCACAACTTTTTATGAATGCCTCATTCTTTAAGACGACCAACAGCATGGGAATTATTTAGAGTACACCAGTGATGGGATTCAAGTAATTTAACAACCGGTTCTCTGCCGTAATGATTTCATCCAACAACCACTTTGCCAAATGCTCAGAAAGTTAACAACTGGTTCTGTAATGGCCTACCATGGAGCAATTAAGCAAACTCCAAAAGGAAAAAAACTTAAAACAACGCACTTGAATTATCCAAAAAATAAATGATCTTCTTTATTCCAAGTTTCAATGACAAACATAAATTCCTGCCAACCAACTGTGGCTTCAGTTCAAAAGCAATTAAAATATTATCAACAAACAAACTTAGACATACTTACAAGGAAACCAGACTGGCAAATGCAACACTTTGACCCCAGAAATTGCTGACAAACACCAGCTGGCTTTTAAAGGCTCCACTCAATTATCCCTACTCTTGAGTAACCTCTCCAGCACCCTGTCTCTTTGTCTCTCTCTGGCATCCACTGGGGGTGCTGTTCCTTCTTCAGAGCTATCACTCTCCACCTCCACCCCCAACTCCCTGGATTCTGTCGGAGCCTGATCTTCTTCCAAGCCTATTTGTTCCACCCTGTTCTCTGCCAGATGTTCTGCCTCATCGTCTGAGTCGGACGTTGGCAGAGGCATGACAGGTTCTCCCGAAGTGGTGCAAACTGGATGAATCCCACCACTGAGTACACAGACAACTTATGGACGATTCACTGGGTGGGGTTACACAAGGCATCCATTCTGATTAACTTGTGCCTTTAGTTTTTGGGATTTAATGCCATTCCATTCAATATCAGCCCCAGATGAATTATTGTGCAATGATTAGAATGCAGTACTGCAGGCTGCTTTTGCTGACTGCCAGCTACCTGCAATTCAGCAGTTCGAACCTCATCAGGCTCAAGGTTGACTCAGTCTTCCATCTTTCTGAGGTGGGTAAAATGAAGACCCAGATTGTTGGGGACAATATGTTGACTCTTCGAGAGGACTGTAAAAAGCACTGTGAAACGGTATATGAGTCTAAGTGCTATTGCTATTGCTGCATATAAATAAAGTTAAAATATGTAATATCAACAATGAGCATAATGAAAACACATTTATAGTGCCAGAAATAGATAAAATTACTACAATTACCACCCCAAATTCTAAGAGGAAACCGTTCACAACTATTTGATCCTAAGGGAGCTGAATGAAAACTCTTCCCTGTAAGTGACTGGAAAAATGCTAAAATAGGGTACCTCTGGATATGTACACACACATGCAAAGACCTGACATGGCAGGAGAAAAGTTAGGAAGCTTAGAAAAAGAAAAACAGTAAAAACAATTTTAAAAAAACTATCTTGTTTTGAACTAGCAACTTCTACATGTTGGCAAAGATGGTTAACTACTTTAGCATTGTTGGTAAAGTGGGTATAGAAATTAGTCATGTGCACGGTAAATACTGATTTGATTAGAAAGATGCTGCAACCTGTGCATGCAGTGGTCGTGTTTGTGAAAGCGCTGAATCCAAATTGATAAGCAAATCAATCTGGGGCAAGATCACATGGAAAATACAGTTCAAAAAATAGAGCAGTCTATACATGATGCAAGAGGAATAAAATGGCAGAAGCATACAAAGATACACTGTTTTTCTAAGACCAGGGGCTCAAAAATGCACTCTGTGACTTTCCAGCATCCATTCCTAATAGTGGCCTCCAACATTTTACCTAGAATTCGTATGTTTCAAATTTTGGGCAACCAACGTGACAAATTAGCTGCATTGAGGCATGCAGAGGCTTAATATACCTGTTTCACAACTTAACCCTTCTCCCCAAAATAAATTGTATGCAAGAGTGGCTCTTGACATGCCATGAACACCATCCAACCAAGAGAAGTATGTTTGGTTCAGATTTATATGCATCCAACATTTAGTCAATATGTATTTCCTTTTTATCCTTTTATCCTTGTTTTGCAATATCCCTCCATTTTCACAGTTCCTGGCTTAATTTGCTACAGTTTATCAATGTCTGTTTTGGATTGCAATGCCCAGAACCAAGGCAAACTGGATAATTACTTTCTGGGATTTGGATCCTATGGATTGGTTAATACATCAAAAAACAGCATTGGCCTTTTTAGCAGCTGCATCATATTGATTCGTATTCAAGCTGTGATCTACTACAACATATAGCATTTTTTTCACATAAACTACTGGAACACAAATTTGCCCTAGCCAATTCTTATTACTTTTTTCCCCCTGCAGCTGCAGTATTTTATATTTTCCCCTATTGAATTTCATTTTGAACATTTAGGTACACCATTTACTATAGATATTTTTGAAACTTCACTTTTTCTTCCAAAGTGCTAGCCACACCTCATCATTTTGTGTCATCTGCAGATTTGATAAACATCCTCTTAATTCTTCACTCAGGACATTAATAACAACTTTGGAAGGACAGAGGCAAGGACAGAGGCCCCTAACATTCCAGTCAAGGTTATGTGGAAACATTTATGAGTACTCTCTAGGTATTATGAATTTATCTAACATCTATATCATCAAGCTCATATTTTACCATTTTCTGAATGAGTGTATAATGGGAGTCTTTGCGAAATGTTTTGCAGAGGTCAAAGGTGCATGATGTCCATAGCATTCCCTCAATCTATTATGCTAATAACTTTGTCAAAAAAAGGAGATAAGATTAGTCTGGCATGTCTTGTTCGTGATAAATCCACCCTGGCTCTTGATAACTCTTAAATTCCTATCCAGGCATTTACACATGTGCTCATTTATTCTGGCATGCTTTCTCCCAGAATACTGCATGAAGCAGTGAGGATACTGCTTTTTATATTGTATCACCTCTCTTTCAAGGCCTCAGTGGCCTTGTTGTAAATGTGACTCTGCCGGATAAATACATTTTAATCTCCATACTTCTTCAGGAGATATGGATCTAATTAATTTATAACTGATTATGAGCTGAATGAATTCCTCAAGTTCCCCTGAACTGTGCCAGGTTAGATATAAGCTAATAAAAAAGAGACATCACGGCACAGATTCAGACAGCATAAAGAAAAAAGATAATCTGGAGAGACCCATTTCACAGTTGCACAGAACTTTTCAACCTATGCAGCCCTGCTTTTGGGGTAAGAAGTTGATTGGTTGGAATTGTAGGCACAACAGTTCAACCACTGCATTGTATAGTTTGACTGTAGGAATTCCTAGAAGGGTTTGGTAAATGTACTTGTTGCTTTATTGTTGATTAGCCAATAGACCATTCTGTGAAACACAGAATGTTAATGGTAAATATACAAAAGAATAAGACCTTTTTACAGTGGCACCTATAAGGCAGCTGGGTTTGTCAATTGGAAGGTCGGCAGTTCAGCGGTTCAAATCCCTAGCGTTGTGTAATGGGATGAGCTCCTGTTACTTGTCCCAGCTTCTGCCAACCTACCAGTTCCGAAAGCATGTAAAAATGCAATGAGAAAAAATAGGGGCCACCTTTGGTGGGAAGGTAACTGCATTCCATGCTTTAGTCATGCCGGCCACATGACTACAGAGATGTCTTCAGACAGCGCTGGCTCTTCGGCTTTGAAATGGAGATGAGCACTGGCCCCTAGAGTTGGAAATGACTAGCACATATGTGCGAGGGAACCCTTTACCTTTACCTTATGGCCTTTGTTCCACTGAAGCTTCTTTAGTCTCTTCCTTCCCAACTTTCAGAAACATAATTACAATAGATCTGTTACTGTGTCTGATCCCTATTATTTAGTTCGCACATGCACACAAAGACACGTACTATATTGCTAAAAATCAAGACTTCTTTGCTGACATCTAGCGAGTCAACATATCAAACCACAACATGATTGTTAGTGAGGATCCTGAAGTTCCATTTTTGGGGGACTTTTGTACCTGGGAAGCAGACGGGCCTGCCCCCCTATCCAGGGCCTGAAGAATGGCCATCCAGTAGATATTACTACACCACCAATGTCTTGTTGCCTTAAGCAGGAATGGCTGAACCTAACTGAACTCAGATTCTGGTCTGAGATTCAGCTGGTCTCACGTGATTGCAACAGAATTGCTGTCTCAGCTTAGATGTGTCAGCACTGAAGTTCAGAAGCAGCTTATTACAGCTCTCCCTTTGAATAGTTTATACAGCAATTCCCTGATTTTAATATAGTGGATATATCTTGCCTCATTCCTGGTTGTGAGTAAGACCCATGCCTACTTGTCACTGCTGGACTTAATTATATGGTAAAGTTCTGAGCAAGCTGTTAAAATAAGCAGTGTGGCATTCCTAATAATATGTATGATTTAATAGCTAGCCAAGAAATTTCAGTCTAAAGCATCAGGTATTCTAGAGGCCTCCTGTTTGAGTGCTAAAATAGAACTTCAGGAAAATGTTAGTAATTTAAGAAAACTAAGAGTGCCTAATTATTATAATGGTCTTACAGTACAACTCTTTGAATATCTATTCAGATGAAATTCAGATTAATTCAACTGAATACAGGACTGAAAGAACATTTAAGGCACATTGTTTTTGGTACTTATAGTAACTATAAGTTAGAACCGCTGAGCATGCATAGCCAATCAAATTTAAACATGAAACCTGGGTGTATACCCAGAATTTACCATTATAAAATGCCCCAAGTCTCTAAATGAAATATTTAGAAAGGGGAAAAGATGCCTAGCTAAGCTTATGCTTAGAAAATCAAAGCATAACGATAAATTAAAGAGATGTGTTGACATAACCAGCAATGACTCAGCAATCCTGGACTTGTTTACTGTAATTTTGGCATTCTGAAAAACCACCCTGATCTATCTTTCAAAGCAAGAATCTTTAAACCATTTCAACCTTGGATATGATTAGATGAAAAAAAGTGTTCGATCGTTGAACCTGAAGGAGTATTTCCTGCAGTCCACTGAGTTTATGTTTACACAGCCAACTCAAATTTCTTTCTGATATCCATGTCAGATGGCCTCTGCAGGCAGTTCTGGAACTAGAGGCCAAGCATCAGGTACTAATACAGAGACCACTGATATCTACAAGGGCCTGGCAGGAGGTGAATGATGAAAAGAGTCTTCTGCAGATGTGGTACAAACACACTTCCCCTTTTTGGATCATGCTGTGACAGGGCATGCATGTTTGGAAAGTTGCAATATTTGCAGGATGCCTATTGTTTTGATTAAAAAGGAAATGCTGTGGATGCTATTGCTCTGGATGGCACCCAGTTTTAATAGGCAGCTTGTCCCCCACCCTTCTGTCTCCTCTTTTTCTCTCTACTTGGGAAAGGACGATTGTGGAGGCATACATTGCCTTCCTCTGAATTTTCCTCAGTTTTCCAAAAGTGCAAGGGAAGGCGGAAAGCCTCACTATGTGATAAGAAACAGGAGAGAAAAGAATTTGTTAAGTATTGATCGACAGTTTGTTACATGTTACTTTTGCTAATAAAGCATTTGAAGTTCAGTGCATCTCGTCTATCTCCTGACTCTTCAGAATTGGAAAGTGGGAAGGGGAGTGGAATCAAAAAGGAAAAAAAAATATAAAGGAGGGGATAAACTGAGAAGTGGCTTCCTGAGAATGTCCCTGTTCTTCTTACCCTGAGGGCATTTTGCCCAGGCTCCTTAAACCCTCATCATAGTGGGTTGGACTAGGACCAAAGATGAAATCTGAGACTCTGTGAGTAGGACTGTTTGGTCTAGGAAATGATTGATCAGCCTGTTCTTGACAGGTGAGCACTCAGCCTCCAAGACTTGGTCTCTCCATTTGGAGGATAATCTTTAATCCACATTTGTCACTTGAAATCTAGATCACTTCAGCAGATTTATCAAGCTCATTCATTTCACCAATTGAAGTCATTCCTAGACTAGGGTAGACTAGCCAGAGAGATTGACAATCTACTATGTTTCAAGTTGGATTACTGCAACCTTTTATATATTAAGGAAGAATCAGATTGGTTGCCTTTTTACTTTCTTCTTAAATGCAAGATGTATGGTGTACCATTAAAGCTCTGGATAGTTTGGGACCCGAATACTCATGGCACATATCTTCCCAGAGGGCCCTGTAAGAATCCTAAGATCTTCTGTACAGAACCCATTTCTCAGAACTTTTCTTAGCAAAAACATATGAATTTACAGATAACTAGGCTTTTACAGCAGTAACCCCCCTCCTCTGAAACTGACAAAGACTCTCTTTGCTCATATTAAATATAAATACATTTCCCAAACCTCCACTCAACCTGGTACAAATGTGTAAATCTACATATATTCATTGAGGTGAGCATCCTTTTCCTCCCTTAATCTGTCTTGCTGATCTGGGAGCAAAAGAAAGTGATCATCTCATAATTGGCATTACTTATTGAAGAAATAGACTGAATGGAGGAGGAATGGAATAACTTTTTAACCATCTGTATTGTAGTGGCTACTTGTGTGCCTTTAACTAACGTGGGACTAGCAGGGTTGGGGCTCTATAACAGCATGTCATCCAATATGCTTACTATAAACAATTGATTATAATTTAAGTTTTTTTTCCTCACTGCACCAATGTTATTATGTTGTTTACTCTGAATGATTTCATTTTTGGAAGTCATTTTGAGAACTGGAATAAACAAGACAGAAAACACATTCAATAATAATTGAATAAATACCCATAATCCTAATCATAAAGGATTAGGATTATGTGAGTCATTCTCTTATGAGTCATTCAGAAATCCAACAAGCACCTTCAGAACCAAAAGGACCAACAGCTCCTTGAACCCCAAAGACTTACATGGAACTTCATACTTTGATGAACAAGGTTCTTCACTGACCCCCTTTTTTTTCAAGAGAAAAGCAGCCAAAAATTAGAAAGCACAAGCGCAAGCAGTGAAAGGCAAGGTTCTAAAAGTACATCTCAGAATTAATTACATCTAGCATAACTGAAGGAAATGTAGTGGGAGGGAGGTTGATTACCATTTCCTTACAGCTACAGGTAACATATAGCTGGGGTTGGAGTAAGATTTCTTTCACTGGTCAACAGGTCCTCTCAGCAGAGAAACACATCATCAGTATACACTGCTATTGTCACACATGGTGAACATGGACTTCTTGAAATCTAATTACTCTTGACACAGGCTGTACTATCACTAACCCTTGCCAGTAAATGAGAACACTTATTCCTCTTGGAAATTTATGTCTCTCCTCGGCAGTGGAGAAGCGAGGGAAGGCAGAGATTCGGGGAAATTAACTGAAAACAGAACCAGAGCTAATCTGTTTATCTAATTTTTACCAGATGTGGTAAGGTAAAAGTTGCAGAAGGCAGAAAATTACAGCCCTGAGGCAAGTACCATTAGGGTATGTGAGGCTTTTTGAGGGCCAATGAGCAGGGTTTCTCATACTAAGACTGGAGTCTCTCATGCAGACCAATGAAATGAAGAGATCAAAATTGCTGCTGTTACTGTCATTGCTAGTTACTATTCGTATTGCCTGATTTTTGTTGTTGTGGCCTTGAGTGAATGTTGATTTCTTTTGGGGGGGACACTACCTGGAGAAGTCCCTGCAGTTTTCTTGGCAAGATCTCAGAAATGGTTTGCCATTGTCTCTTTCTCAGGGCTGAAAGAGAATAACTGAACCAAGGTCACCCGGCTAGCTTTGTGCCTCAGTCGAGATGAGAATCATGGTTTTCCGGTTTCTAACCTAGTGCCTTAATCACTACACCAAGTTTGCGCATTTGTGAATGTGTACACACACACACGCACACCATTGTTTAAGAAAAAAATCCTTGAATTAGTCTCCATAATCCTTGTAGCTGATTTTTAATGGGGCTAGGAGAATGAATCTCAAAACCACACATTTCTCTGTTTTGATTTCCTGAGCTGGTAGCCCGAAGGGTAAGAATTATTTTCACAGATACTATCTGAATATTTCTTTTTAAATGTAGCAATTTTGGCACTTCTGTATTACCACTTCTCCAATACCTCCAAATACACATAAAAGCAACAAAATCTGAGCTGTTCCTATGAGGGAGAGCAGAAAAAAACCCCGCCTCAAGCTACTTTTCTTCTCAAAAGATCCAAGAGCTCTTCTAAACAGAGAAAGAGGCCACACACACACATATTAGGGAAAAAGGAAAAGGGGGGAAAAAATCACACACCAGAACTGAGCCAGAAAATAAATCATTTTGCTTTTTGGCCATAGCTAATGTCATGGAATCACAGAGGATTAGAATTGTTTCATACTGTCATGGTGTCTTTGTGTAGATGTAGGCACGGTTAGAGAGACCAAGAGTCCTTTCTGAGCCATGACAAGGTAAAGAATGTTCAGCTATACAATGTTAGCAGCCATTCCAGCTTTTATACACAACATGCCATTGAAAAGATCAAATTCAGATGCAAAATAAGGGCAAAGAAGTTCTGGCAGTTACAGTTGGAGTATCACTAGCTCAGTAAAAATGAGCCAGTGTTGATTCACAAAGAATGTTGAATTTCAAGTAGAAATTAGTTGCCCGAGGTTCTTCAACCTCCAGTAGAATTTAGGGTTGTTTCTAGCATATATGGCATACTATAATCTTCATAGTTGTAGATATAGACTAAGGTTCTGCATCATTCATCTCTCCATAATTTATAATAATAATAATAATAATAATAATAATAATAATAATAATAATAATAATA
>JANHFP010001801.1:107435-120265 GCA_032468135.1 Calamaria suluensis | reverse complement strand
AGGAATTCTGGGAGTTGAAGTCCACAAGTCTTAAATGTTGCCAAGTTTGGAGACCCCTGGAATAAAGCAATGTAACACTATTTTAAATAGCATAAATGGCAGTGGAGAAGCACAACCAACAGCAGCAATTAATAATCCTTCATGGCAGTTAATGGAATCAAAGAATGGGTTGCACCACCAGGCCCCCATACTCCCAACACAAAATCTAACTCTTCGAAGGCCTTGAGAAAGATCAGCAGTGTCTCGTCTCTTTTGTATAAAGAAGTCATAGAGAGAAATAGAAGAAAAAAAGAATATCACAGGCATTGCTATTTTGGGCGCAAATGTTCACAGTGCAGCTGTGTGTCGAGTTCTGCCTTGTTTGTCTACGCTCTGCCGCTCTACCCTTGCAAACTCTCTCATCCCTTTGGCTTCATTGTGAATTTTCTTAACGGGGAATTTGCGGTGATGAGTCAGACAGGATTACTCATGTTTTGACTGCTGGGTCTCTAAAGAGGGGGACTGACTCCCGATTAATAAAGATGTCTTCAGTTTCTCCCTCTAGTTCCTGAAAAACAAACTTGGTTTATGTAATGATAGGTAGTAATGAGGCCATCTTCGTGTCCCTGAGTTAACCTTGTCTGGAGAGAAGATTTTAATCACGGTGGCAGATGGAGATTTATATGGGTGAAAAGGTTGCAGGTTTTGGGATTTGGACAGAAAAGCAGCCTGTGTGTGTATGTGTGTACACACACGCAGTCTTTTTGCTTTGTTTTGTAATACGGTCATTCCCTTCAGATTCTCCCGTTCTTTTCATTTCAGAAACCGATGACTATGCAGAGATCATAGACGAAGAAGATACGTACACCATGCCTTCAAGTAAGCCATCCTTTTCACTCTGGACGCCCGATCACGTCAATACACATGGTTGTAGATCTATTTAATCAAGGATATTTGAGATGCATCCTTTGGGGCGGGGGGCTAGAAATTGAAAAGAAAAGGTCTAAGTGTCATTTGAAGAATTGACATGCTGGAATTATTATCATTATTTTTGAAATCGTAGATGTAGATGCACAGACTCCTGTAAGCAACTGAGAGTGGGCAATTTTGATTGATGGCCAGGTGGGAAACCGCTAGTAAGTCCAGGCATTGTGTTGTGTCTTACTCAGAAAAGTAAAGCCCTTTTAGCTTTAGGAATATATGTGCTTCCCTCCAGGTTCTTCTACTTCTCTGTATAAAGGAAAGAATGGAGGTGTTGGAATCAGATGCCAATCATTGCAGTGTGGCAAAGATGTCTGCCTCAAGCAGAGTTTATTTACAGTAATATAGAAGGAAGATGTTTATGGCACAGATACACCATTGTCATTGGTGGGGTCTCCTGGACATTTTCCTCCAATCCCTATGGGCATCCTGTTGGTGGGAACTAGGTGATATCATCCCCAAGTCAGGAGTTTACCTGGCACTAACAACCAAATGAGCTCATGTTGTTATCAGAGACATACCAATAGCTAGGTAGCTTTCTATGCACATCTACATCCACATGGCCCCATTTCCCACAGTAAATCTCGTGTCTTTAAAGATTAACCTGGAAGTTAGCCACTGTTTAAGAAGGATTATTTGGCTGATGAATTTAACCCTTTTTATAACACTGTACAAGCCTTCTCTTTATTGTTCTTTCCTGTAACCTCTTCCCATAAGCTTATTGCTACATAATTTTAACATTTTTCTTTTTTCAATGCAACCTACCCTGTATTTATCTATAAACATCCTACCACCCCACCTCCTCTTTATTTTGCTGTTTCTCTTTTTAAGGACAAAAGGGAAATGTCTATATGTGGGATTAATTTATGTGGGCATGTAGCAGACAAGAGAGATGGGGATCGGTATATGCCAATGGAGATCAATTAACCATGTAAACTAGGTGCCTTAATTTAAAGGAAATTAATTTTAATCAGCATTTTTGTTTGTGTCCCTGTATATCTAAAACCTGCCACTTCTGAATATTACTAGAAGAAGGTGCAAAGACATATTTGAGGCTGTTTGGCATTGGTTTCAGTTGGGTTTAGCATTCTTAAAGTTTATAAAGAGGGGAAACTGGCATGCCTTCTAATTTTTGTTTGTGTATTTTCCACATTTACTTTTCCTTTTGGGGTGAATCAACTTAAAATCAGAGGTATTGTTCCTTTGGAAGACTATAATAACTAAATAATGGGTCCTGAGATATGGTCTCCCCATCACAAATATGGTCCATATTATACTCCACATTATGATGGATTTATTTTAGTGAAATAAGAACAACCTCTATTTACTTGTCTTCATTTTTGGTCACAGTTCTTCATGAGCCTTGAGAGTCGTGACAATTTAGGAAGGAGTGACAAAGAGTGGAAAGCTTTGGAAAGATTCTGAATTAAGAATATTTTGTTCCAAACTGTACAAAACAGCTCCAAATGTTTTTAAAAACATTTCAGATTTACATGAAAGCTTCAGGAGCATGGAATGCTTGAGAATTACTACGAATCTATGATATTCTCAGGCTGCATGTTGGCTGGGGAATTCTGGAGTTACTCCATACATCTTAAATTTGCTAAGGAAAAATTGTTCCGGTGAGTAGCTCCATATTGGAGTCAGAATCATCATAAAAACCAAGGGTATATTACAAGGAAACAGGAAATAGGTCAATAGGCTTCCAGGGATTTTACGTTTCAATTTCTACTAGCCCAAACAGTATAGCAATCAATGATAAAGCTTGTTTTAAGAATCTTCTAAAATATCAGTGGTGTACCAGATTGTCTTCCCCTGCTTTAACAAGTATCCAACTCTTTCTTATACTTGCAGGTTTACATGATCAGTGATGGTGTATGTTTTCTTTAACTAAAATGTGGCTGCCATTTATGATTTCTCAGAATGGTAAGCTTATGATGAACTTTAAGTTATTCCAACACATACTTTGAAAACCAAAAATCTGCACAACACAGTGTCATCAAGAATATTATTTTCATTGTGGGATAATGTTTTTCCTCAGTTTATTAATATTGAGCTTTCCAAAATGTTTATATTCCAAAACATTTTTATTGTTTTTTTTTCATGTAATGGGGGAAAAAGGTAGTGGGTAAAAAAACAACAACTCCATTTTAGTACAACAGCTTATTATTCAAGGTTGCATGGTCTGATATTAAATATACAATGTGTCTATAATTTTATATCATGTCATAAATTTTACATTTTAAGTGTTCCATTGAATCTCACCAGAACTGTCTCTACTCTGACACCTTAAATATATAACACAAACTTTAGTTAAATTGTTTAATCTGCATTTTCTCAATTTATATCCAATCTTATATTGGCATTATTTTAATTTATGTTGCTTATTTATTCACATGTAGCAAACTTTATTTACATGATAGTATTTTATCCAGACCGGATATAATTTTCCTCTCTACATTATTATGCTTTTCTAAATATTTTTAATATGTTATGATTTTGTTCCTGTGTTAGCCAGTCAGTAAGGACCTACTCTACTAGCCTCGTGGTTCTTTCTAAAAGCAGTTTGGGAATGCACAGAATTTCCACTTTCAAATATGACATCTTCTGGGTATAAAGCTGAATAAGTCATAGGAAAACACAAAATTTGAAAAGTTGGATAGCAAAAGTGATGGATGCATATAACAAGATTAATTTGTTTAACTGTGAAGTTACCCCAAGTTTTTTTCACTTTTTTTTACTAAGATTAACATGATATAAATGAAAATGAAAATAAAGATAATAGAAAAGTAGGAAAGGGAAAGGAGGAAAGGGAAAGGAGGAAAGGGAAAGGAGAAAGAAAGCTCTAGGGCAAAAGGAAAAAGACAAAAAAGCATTAACTTCCAAGTTACAAAATAGAATTACAACTTCAACTTTTTATTTTACCAACTTAACAAGTACTAGCCATTTTTGTAACATTTCTATAATTAATCAGAAGAACCCAAAGTTCATTTTTATGTTTTCAGCACTAAGTCCACAAATTGTTTCCAAGTACCAAGAAAACTGATAAATATTCTGTTCTCTAATTGAAACAATCAATTCTGTAATCTCTCCTGGCTCCATTGCTTTTTCCATCTATTCTTCTGTTGTGAGGATTGATGGAACTTTCCATTTCTGTGCATATAGAATTATCGCTGCAACCAACATATACAATAACAAAGTTCCAAATCTTTTTTTTTTATGTTTCCTCAAGTTGAAGAAGCTTTTAAACCATTGGTAGTTCTGAACTTCTCTAGCATATTGGTATATTTTAGCAGAAAGTAAATTATTTGTGTTAGATTGGTGAAGGAAAGACCCAACTAAAATCTCTTCAGTGACAACAGCTCTTTATTGAACAACAGTCAAGGTTCTTACTGACCTGAGCTGCCTGACAGTCTGCCTTTTATAGGGAGCTGTCAAACAGCTCAGCCAATGAGCTTCAAAAGATTTCCCGCCGGATTGGTGGACCAGTGGGAGAACTATATACAATTGTTACAAGTGAACTTGGAGTGAACTCAGGAGAGCTATATACAATTGTTACAACTCAGAGTGAACTAAATATTCAACAATTTGTATCATTTGTATTACAATTATTTGATGTATTAGGGGGAAATTATGTGGGCACAGTCTAAACTAGATAATAAGCAACATTGTTTTGCAGGTAGCTGAAGTGCAGTAACAAAGACAGTCTGAGGATAATGAAGCAGTGATCTGTTTCCTTACCAACATGTGATGGTAAACACATTTTCAAGATCCCCTTTCATTCTCATAGTTGCCTCATATGAGGCACTTCTCTAACAGGCTGCTCTCATATTTCTTTTGTTTAGTGAATTTTCTTCTTGCACTAAACCAGCCAACAAGGCCTCACAGCTGGCCGATAGGTTACTGCAAAAATGACAACTAGCTGGCATCTACCTATCTCTTCCTTCTTTCTTCAGTGCATTTGCTTTTGGAGCGGAGAAAAAACACATTTGTATTACCTCAGGAGAATAATGAGAAAATGCCTTGACTATAGGAGGAAGGCTGAAAATCTGAGGATGGAACGCAGATTACAGTGAAAGTCTCTACTTATAGAGAAATATATGAATTGTTGCTTTAGTAGAAAATACAACATGTCTTTTTTTACTGAACTGCAGAATCCAAGAACATCTCACAGTAAGACTGTGGCACCAATTCTGGATTGTCATGCCACTTGCCCTGTGCCCCTTGTGTGTGGAAGGGGCTTTGGGGTGCAAGAAAATACAGCCTACTCAATTCAAAGAGAAATTTCATCAATTCACAAAAACAGGCCACACTTTGTCCATGACCTATTCATGTTTGTACTGATGGTTGTAATTAATATTGCCACAATGAACATGGCTGGTACATATTTGGGAAGGTCTGTGCATGTAAAATCTGGGACTTTGACTTGATTGGTTGAATGGGGGAACTTAGAAGGTTTATGGAACATTACTGTGTCATGGCTGTAAGGTTGAATACTGAATATTCCCATAATCTTCACTTCTTACACCTGAAACACTGTATGTGTTTCACTGTCCTGCTTCAAGCATGTTAAACACTGTCCTACTTCAAGCATATCATAAAATTAACACCCCACTCTTATTGTTAATAGAGCACATTTTGCATTTTAGTCATCAATATATTATTTCTCTGGGCTAAAGAATCCTGTCTTAAACCAACCACTAATTATTTAAATTTCCTCACAAGAGTGGTACTTTGGGCTGAATAAAGATTCAGAATAATTTATTTAATGATAAGGATCAAATCCAGGACATTCAACTCTGGAAATTTTGCTTTCTTGATAAGCTGATTGATTCACCAATTCATTATCATGCATTTCTGGCTTTCTCAGCTCTTATGTGTGATTCATCAGGTTGTTTAAAGCATCATCAGCTGCTGTAAATTGATTTCTTTCCTTAAGAGCAGACATCAGGAATTATTTCTTCTTTTTCAGCTGCAGATACAAAGCATCTTGTTTTCATGTCAAATATAAAGTGTACCTTTAATTTATTCTTTCTAGAAGAAAATGCATAATACACTTTCAGTGTAGCATTTGTCTAGTATACATAATACATTAATAGTTCAATTTGATACATATGTACCCAGAGTTTAATCCAGGTGTTGGACATTGTTTTCTTCCAGGAAAGCAAGTTCAGGTTTTACATCATTCTTTTTAATTTATTTCATTGTACAAATGACCCAAATTTAGTATCATTACAACACATGGAAACAAGGATGTTTCAAGAAGGCTTCTCCCATTAGATGGATGCTTAGCATTTTAGCATTTTATTTTTCTCTCCCTCCCTCCATATGAATTAATGCTATCCAGCAATGCTCCGTGAATAAGATCATGGTGCTCAGGAAAAATCTGATTTATTGAGCTTGGTAACTGGAGGAATACTGCATAGTGGTATCATAAAAGCATAGGAGTGCAATCAGATGTTGAAAATAGTGCAGAATGTTGGAAACTTATTTAGAATGACAATTCTCAATTTAATCCTTAATATTTAAAGAAAAATATTAGTTCTTGTAGTTTGCTGGCAAGATTGAAGGTTCTGAATGTACTGGCAAAAAGATGGAAAAGCTTTTAGTTAATTGGAACACACACATTAGATTAAATTCTTGGACCTGACAATTAACTTTTGTTATTACTATAGTTTCCAGCACTGCAGTATGATTTGCAGGATTTCTGCATTTTGGATAGCACAAGAAGGTAGACAGGGCATTTTCATGCCTTCAAAGTATTAAATGGCTCCTGTAGCCACCAAAATGCAAAAAAGAATATCCTACTTACAGAATTTACAACTGCTTGTTTCAGATGGATGCATTTGAGCATTTATATGGGTGATGATTTAGTCTACCAGGAAAAAATGACTTGCGCACAAGTTGTTTTCATGAAGCAGCACCCAGCTAATATTTAACCTGCTCCTCTTGTCCTTGGCCTTCTCCCAAAGAACAGCCAGTTTTCTCTTTGCAAACTACAGTGTCAGTGGCATTGCTGTTTATCTGTTTATTGTGCAGGAATATTACCTATGCGGTTATTGTCATTATAATATCAGGAACCTTGGTTGCCTTTCTGCAGCCCTTGAGGGCATTGCTGTTTGTACAGGGGAAAAAAATCCAAACACCTGTGCTCAACTTCAATATTTCATTCCTTTGTGAAATTAGGGCATTACAGCTCTCAGCGGTCAATCTTCCTTCCTTCCCCTTCCCCTGTAACATCATGCTCATAAAGCCTCCAACGGTTTGCATAAGCATTCTTTATTATTTATCCTCCCACCCATATACACACACAGTAGAGAAGGGCTTCTATATTAGTGGCTTAGCATGTCTTCACAATTTGCAGCTATTCAGCAGAGCTCCTGTATACAGGTTTGGTACCATGGAAACATGCCACGATTCTTACAGCTGCTGAAAAGGGCTTCTGTAATACAAGTTTCAGGCTACATCAACATGTTTATGGAGCTGTTTTTTAAAAAAATTCTTTACATTTTTTAAAACCACCTCTAACTGTCACATCTTATACAGAAGCCGCAGAAGGAGGTAGTTGTTACTGTTTACAAACTTATGGGAGCTTGTTCTTTTCTTTTCTTTTTTATGGAGGACCAATAACAGGATGTTGGTAAATGTATGGTTCACAGTATTGGAGACAGGCAAAAAAAATCTAGCTAGCCAGAAAGTTTGAGATTCAGTGAAGCCCTAGGGCAGAAGTTCCCAAACTTGGCAGCTTTAAGTCTTGTGGACTGGAGCTGGCTGGAGAATTCTAGGAGTTGAAGTCCACAAGTCTTAAAGCTGCCAAGTTTGGGAACCTCTGCCCTAGGGAATAACACTTTGGATATTAACATTGATATAAAAAAGTAAGCAGGCTTTTACATTATTTTTATTTCATTTAAATTTGCATTTGAAAGTTTTAGAAATGGATGGGCAGGTAATCTATAAAACTCTGTAGCTTGCAGCATTGGTTGTTTTTTGTTTTTTTTGTTTTTTTGGGGGGGATGTCACAGTTTTATTTCCTGTTCCTCTGAAGTCTCAACTAAGTTCTTCTACTGTTAGCCAAACTATCCATCTTGGTTGTATCATTCTTTCATTTCAGGATATTTGGTTATATTTGGTTAAGCAGACTGCCTTAGCATACTCCACAGCCATAGCAGACAATAAAAGCAAGAAAATAGAATGGATGAGATATTGACATTTGGTCATCAACAGAAAACAAGACGCGGAGTACATTTAGAAACTTGGCATTCAGAAGGAAATAAATATTTCAGCCCATTCAGATATACACAGACAGTGTAGCTCAAGGTCAAAAAGCATTCACCACCATTTTTTTTAAAAAAATTTTTTTTTATTGTATATCAAATATATATAAAAAAAAACAAAATACAAAGACAAAGACAGACACTAAAAAGACAAAAACATTAAACATGTACCCACTAACCAAACGTACATACATTAAGACTAAATATTCTATGCTAGTAACCTATTCTTAAAAAGTGACTTGATTTATAACCTAAAGATTCCCTTATATATACTAAAGCTGAAAAAATATGGTTAAATAGATATATATATATTGTCCTCCCATTACAGTTTTTTTTTCCATCCATTGGTACCACCTTGACCAAATCTTATAATATACTGAGTCTTATTTTCCTTTCAATTTAAGTGATAGTTTACACGCCTCCAAATAATAATTTTTTTGGTATATTATAGTGTCTGACGGTAAATCGGGAATTTTCCAGGATTGGGCTACAACTAATCTAACTGCGGTCAATATATGGATAATTAAGTAAAAAACACCTTTTTCTAATTTGCCTTCAGGAATTCCAAGCAGAAAGAATTCCGGGTTTTTTTTGATATTGTATCCAGAGATCTGGACCAACCAGCTGTGTACTTTGGTCCAAAGATTCCTAATTTTAGGGCATGTCCACCAAACATGGAAGAAAGTCTCCTGTTCAAACCCACACTTCCAACAATTGGGTTTGGTTTTATAAATCCTGGCCAATCTTACTGGTGAACAGTGTCATCTGTGGAACATTTTTAAAAGGTTCTCCTTGTAGGCAGCCGACAAGGTAAAGCAATAATTTTCAAGCCATAGTCTATCCCATTGCTCCAACATAATGGTATGTCCACAATTCTCAGCCCACTCTATCATTACACTTTTAACTACCTCATGTTCCATCTTAAGAGAGAGAAAAAAATTATATAATTTAGAGAGCAGTTTCCTTTCATCCCCCAATAATATCTTATCCAAATCCGTATTTTTTTTCTATGCCAAATTCCCCCTTATCTCTTTTAAATCTTGTCTGAATCTGGACATATATCCACCAATCTAAATTCAACCCCTTTGTTTCCAATTCACTTCTTGTGTATAATTCCCCATCTTCATTCAATAGATCCTTATAGGTGGAGGTGGTATTTGGATTTAGGTGATTAGGATAGACTATGGCTTCTATTGGAGACAACCAAACTGGATTTTTTATATAATATTTATTTTTAATTTGATTCCATACACTGATTAGGGCATTTCTGGTCTGGTGTCATTTAAAATAAGAGTGCATACTTTGTTTTTGATCCCATAAGAATGAATGCCACCCTATTTGCAAATCGTGGCCCTCAAGGGCCAATATTCTTTTATTTTTAATTTCGATCCAATCTCATATCCAAATCAGTACCACCACCTGGTAGTACACTTCCCAGTTCAGCAAACCAAAGCCCCCTTTCATTCTGGTATCTTGCATAATAATCTTTTTTATCCTCGGCTCTTTCCCTCCCCATACGAAATTTAATGTGATTTTATCTAAGTAAAGAAAATATTTCTTACCAAGCTTAGTTGGAAATACTTGGAAGGGGTATAATAGCTGAGGAAGTATATTCATTTTGAGGGATGCTATTCACCCCAATAAAGAAAGTTGTAACTTGGCCCACAAATCTAGATCCTCCTTAATTTTTTTTTTTACTAATCTATCATAATTATCCTCTTTTAATTTTTTACATCGTTCCGTAATCCATATTCCCAAGTATTTAACTTTGGTGGCCGATTTCAAACCCAATTTGTCTTCTAATTCTAATCTCTGTTTTTTTCGTGTGGTTTTTAAGCAATATACTTGTTTTCTGTTTATTAAGTCTGAATCCCACCACCTTCCCAAAATTATCTATTTGCTCTAACAAGTCTTTGCCATTCTCGAGAGGTTCTTCGATTATTAGTACCAGATCATCAGCAAATGCCTGCACCTTGTATATTTGAATTCTAATTTTTAATCCCTTTAATTTCATATTACCCCTAATTTGCGTCAATAAGGTTACCAGGATCAGTATAAACAGAAGGGGGGACAAGGGACATCCTTGTTGCACCCCCTTCTCTATACTGATTCCTTTTGAAATCTCCGAATTTACTATAATATTAGCTAATTGTTTATTATAAATTGCTTTAATCACGTTAATAAATTCATCCCCAATTTCCATAAATTCTAATTGTTTTATCATAAAATTCCAGTTTAGGTTGTCAAACGCCTTCTCGGCATTGACAAATACCATTGCCAGCTGCCTCTCTGGATGAACCTCATAATATTCCAGTATATCTATTACCATCCTTAAGTTGTTCCTAATGTGACATCCTGGTAACAAACCGTTATGATTTGAGTTGACAATCCTATTTAATATTGGTTTGATTCTATTTGCTAAGATGTACATGAACATTTTATAGTCAACGTTCAGCAATGAGATCGGCCTGTAGTTCTTTATTTGTTCTTTGTTGGAAGTGTCTTTGGGAATAAGTGTAATTAGGGACTCCCTCCATGATGGTGGTATTTTCCCTTCTTTCAATACTTCATTGTAGACATCTAAAAGTAATTTTTCAAAGTAAATTTATAAAATTCGGTTGGTATGCTGTCCGGACCTGGTGACTTATTTCCTTTTTGTGAGTTAGTAGCCCTCTGTAATTCTTCTATTGAAATCTCATTATTTAATATCTTCTTTTCCTCTTCCCTTATTTTAGGAAGATCTTTGTGCTCAAAATATTTCTCAATCTCTTCAGTTTTAGTACCCTCTTTCTTGGATAGCTCTCTATAAAAATCCTCTATTATTTTTTGTATTTCCTCCTGATTGTGTTGTAGTTTCTATCTATATATGCTATCTCACCTATAAGAATCAAAGTTGATTCTCCTTACTTGTTAAGGCGAAAAAAAAAGTAAAATCCACAGAAGAGGCCCTGGAAAATAGAAAAATGTTGAACATGGAAGGTTTTAATATCTCAAGTCCTCTGCTTCCATTGTTTGGGAGATCACTATTTTCCAATATTTATTAGCCCCACTTTCCCCAAAGTTTTGTGTTTTGAAATATGTATTCCAAGCAGTTGCCAAATAAATTATTTTTCTCATCATTGTTGGCGAGTAAAATATTACCAAGTTTTTTATTAGTTTTCCTGCCAAAGGGAGGAATGTAAAGGACATTATGCAGTTTGAAATGAATTTTCTTTTGTTTAGAAATACTTAAACGATAATAGGTACAAAAAATGGAAAGACATACAACATAGTCTCAGGAAATTAAGTTGCACAAGGGTAGATTAAGCGAACTGGGGACTTTAGTCTGGAGGAAAAATGCAAGAGGATACAGAAACCCAAACATCATGCAGAAAACACACTGTCACTCCAGATTGTAAAATACTGAATTCTAAATTTAAAGGACAGGAAGGAAGAATTTGATTTGCTGTTAGAAAAGCCCAACAGTAACAGTGATTTGTTTAGAGGACTACAGGGATGACCTTGCAGACAATATGAAATGACCATAGTAAAACATAGTCTTAGTCCAGGAAAGAAGAAAGGATGAGAAAGAAACTCAAGGTTGCCTCACCTTGATTCTCTTTGGTAAGAGCGGGGATGGAGGGGGAAAGGAAAGATTGTCAAGCACTGAAGATGCTGTTATGATAGCCCATCTTAATTAAATTCTACAGCCGACAGGGCCTGTAGAAATTTTGAGGAGTTTGGAGAACTGGGAATGGAAATTTTGAGTAGTTCAGAGAACAAGCAAACACCACCTCTGACTGGCCCCAGAGTGGGGTGGGAATGGAGAATTTGCAATTTCCTTTCCCGGGAGTGGGGTGGGAATGGAGATTTTACAGTAACCTTCCCCTTCTATGCCCACCAAGCCATGCCACACCCACCAAGCCACACCCACAGAACCAGTAGTAAAAAATATTGGCTTTCACCATTGCCTTAAAGTCTTCATTCTTGCGTGTTCTTCAGCGTCGTTTGAAAAAGGAACAGACTGGGTTTTAAAAAAAAAAAATAGCTGAAATTTCTCTTTATTAAAACAGCATTTAATCATGAAGGTAGCAACCTGCCATCTGAGCACAACAAAGCACACCAACAAATGGCACTTCAAAGAAAAAATAACATCAAGAATAAACTGTTACTCCTCCAGAAGATCCTTTGAAGGTAGGAAAGTAAAAGCTGAGAGCAGGGGGGGGGGGAACCAGCAAAGAGACCACTTAGCATAGCAAGAGGGAAACAGAAGGCAGACAGGGCACAAAAAAGGTGCCAGGGGAAAAAAAAACTATCTGGGAGAGAATTTTTTTTTTTAAAAAAAAAACAAAAACTAGTGGGATTGCATAATGGAACAACTAAGACATCTTTTAAAGCCCAACACAATTATAAAGGTTTCCCTTGCACATAAATGCTAGTTGTTTCCAACTCTAGGGGCTGGTGCTCATCTCCGTTTCAAAGTCGAAGAGCCAGAACTGTCCGAAAACATTTCCATGGTCATGTGGCCGGCATGACTAAACACCAAAGGTGGTCCCTATTTTTTCTACTTGCATTTTTCATGCTTTTGAAACTGCTAGGTTGGCAGAAGCTGGGACA
>JANHFP010001797.1:21641-39312 GCA_032468135.1 Calamaria suluensis | reverse complement strand
CGGGCGGGCGCTTGCGGATGATTCAGAGGGAGTTTAGCGTAGGAATCCCTTCGCCTGCCTCGCGCTGCTGGGGAGGGATTTGCGAATGCAGCGTAGGAGGCTTTTGTGAATCCGTTCCTCGCCAGTTGCTCCAGGTTTTTCGCCTCCAAGATGGCGCATTGCCGCTGATTTTTTTTTATTTTTTTAACCCCTCCTTTTCTCACTCCTCTCCCGAGATATTAATCACCTCGGTTCCTGCACTGCAGTCTTCGTCTTCTCGCCCCTTCCTTCTCTGTCTCCCCATCCCGGCTTTCGGACTTGCCCTAAAGTGCCCTGGTCCATAGAAGCAGAGCTGTAAAGAGGAGGGATGATCCCTCTAAGAACGTTCCGTATTGTGTCTTGACCGGTGCTTGCAGGCTGAAAACCCGCAATTATTGGCATGACATAAATATTTGTATGCATAATCTTCGTCGTGCCATTGCATTCGAAGTGCAATTTGATGTTGCATTACAATCTGCATTACAATCCTGATCATGGCTGACTCTTTTTCTCTGGAATGCCATTTTGGCTAACTGCTTGCCAATCGTTGTAGGCATGTGCAAAAACTGACAAACTCCTGAAATATGTTTTCCTCTTGTTAATAATCTATTCCGAGAATAATGAGGATTTTGCTTTAGGTATCAGCAATGTTAAGATAAGGCTTAAAATATTGCCTTATCTGCAGCAGGTATAGGATGGCTTAAAAAAATCAGTGTCCTTGGTAGCTGCTGGGCTAGTCTTTCTCTAGAGTTGAGATGGTGATCATGATAGGTAGACTCCTGGCCTGTACTTGGGAATGACTAGGGCCTGCTATGACTCTGCAGTTCCATTGGAAGGAGACGCCTTCCATTGGAAAAACGTGTGGGGAACACATTTTCCAGCGGAGCTGCCTCTTCTATTGTTATTGTCTTTATTGTTTGAACAAAATGCTGGCCTGGGTTTAGAGAAAAAAGACTGATTTGTAAGCAGCTTGCTTATTCTATTTCCAGCTATTAAAACATGTTTGTTGCTTCATTTCCCTCTTCTGTATAGCTATCAGATGCCTGGCAGCTATGAAAACATATCCATTTTTGTCTGAGCACTCTCAGTAGCTTTGTAGTTGCTAAAAATGCATAATTATGTTTGCAAAATCACAAAATTTGCGTAATGGGAGTAAGAATTCTATGTGCTTTACATTTGAGAAGCCTGGTTTAGGAAACCCTTAAAGCTCTAGATATAAATAATGTAGGATAGTCTGCATTTTGTCCTTTGGTATTTAATGTATACTATTAATGCCTTAAAGCTGTAGTTACATTGCATCTAAGAGGGTTTGTGGACAGCATAGGACTATTAATGGATTGGTTCACCTTCTGTCTCAGATCTATGTTGAATCAAAAGGTGGTGCCTATTCATATAGTAAAATGTCTATGGTTTTTATTACGATACTTCTCTTTGACATTTATTTAAAAAATAGTTCCTTAACCTGCATATAATTTTGTTAGCACTCAAAAATAACTTTTTACAGTAGCATTCCAAGTAAGATTGCATGACTTAACCACAAGTATTTCATCCATCCCATTAAAGGATTGGATGCAATCTGGAGTCAATTTGTAAATTTTAAAACTACTAAAGAGAATTATTAAAAACAACATAAAATGATGTTACATTTTATTTGTTTAAATCTTTGTTCTGGGTTCACCTACTTTTTAGAGTGCAACTGTGGCATGTCACTCAAAATATGTTTTCTGCTTACAGATTTGCACTTCATAGCTAAAGAACAATCCCTTGAATTCAGATTTCCACCTTTATGTTAAATTGCTATTGAACTTGCACAATTTCTACATTCTTCAGTGTGTGTGCAAAGTTAAAATTTAAACTAAAATTTTGCATTTTTCTCTTTGACAGCCTATAGAAATAGATATGATTGTAGGAAAAGACCGCGAAGGGTTTTTTACCAACGGCCTGACTCTTGGTGCAAAGAAGTGTTCTGTGATCCGAGATAGCCTCTATGTGGATGGTGACTGTACAATGGACATCAGGACAAAGAGTCAAGGTGGCGAACCAACATATAATGTTGCTGTAGGCAGAGCTGGACGAGGTAAGCTTTTTCTTCCACTATTGTTTGATTTGTTGTTGTTGTTTGTTAAATAGTAGAAAGTATGCAGGCAATAAATAATTTCAAGTTATATCCAATCAAATTTATTCATAAAACCTTTGTCCATATTGATAGTGCAAGATTCACAGTATTAAGGCTTAATGTTGAGAATGTAAATGAGTTGACTACATTTACTTTCAAAAAGACAACCTGGATTTTTAATTTGTGGTATATGCATGTAGTGTTAGAGAGCAGGAGTATTCTGAACCATTCAGTTGTTCATTTCAATAGTTCACAAACTTATATTAAGCTCACAGGCATTCCATTAAATCATTTTCTGAACTTGGAATGGGTGCAAGTAGTTCCCAATTTATGATTACAGTTGAGAACAGAACTTCCTTTGCTAATTGAAGTGGCTGTTAAATCAACCTGGCTTCCCCCATTGACTTTGTTTGTTGGACACGACCTGGGAAGGTCAGAAATGGTGATCGTGTGATCTCAGGACACCACACCCATTGTAAATACATGCCAATTGCCAAGCACTCGAATAGTAATCACATAACAGGATGTTGTGATAGTCATAAGTGTGAAGACTGGTTGTAAGTCATTTTTTTCAGCACCATCATAACTTAAAAGTGGCTGTTAAATGAATGGTTGTAAGTTAATGATTACCTGTATTACATTTGGCTTCAGAATTCAAAAGATCCCTCCAAACACTTCTGTGAGTTATACTTAATAGCATAAATAAGAAAGTAATATTCACTACATTTGCATGCTGCCATTTATCTGGAAGTTCAAGGTCCTATTTTTCCTCCGGTCCTCTAGGGTAATTTGATAGTAACTTGCCAATTGTTAAGTCACTGCTCGGATGTGGATTTGAACATGGTTCTTTCAGATACAAGTCCAGCATCTTAATCAGCTGAGAGTTTAATATACAGTGTATAGAAAAAGGCGAACAATATTATACATGGACATTCTTTTGTAGTGAGAATATATTGAGAACAGAATTATATATATTTTAGTGACATCTGCTGGCATACAGGAGAACCTGCAAATATGTTCTAAATATTTCTGAACTATGCTATTCTGAGTTATACAGCAAATAATTCTGATCATATTTAAACCAAGTGTTTTGCTATATTTACTGTAGTTATTTCAGCTTTAATTCCCACTTCATAAATATGCTACTTCTCAGACATTAGACAATTTATCTGCCTGCACTTATTAAAACTTTTGAAAAGAAAACATTCAAACAAAGAATAATCCTAGGTGAATGTTCTAATGTGAAGCATCTGAGTATATTACAGTGCTTAATTAACACTTGAATGATTTTTAACACTCTTTTTATAATTGTTTTCTCTTTCAGTCTTGGTCTTCGTAATGGGCAAAGAAGGGGTCCATGGAGGCGGATTGAATAAGAAGGCATACTCAATGGCAAAATACTTGAGAGACTCTGGGTTCTAGTTGCTAGGCAGACTGTTAAGTATTAGGGAAAATTGCTATTAAACTTTCCTGACAGTAATCTACATTGTGGAAACTTTATTAGCAATGCAGGGTGATGGGGAATGAACCTGTGTCTCCTTTGTATCCCTCTATTGGTGGGGAAAGGTGTTATTCTTTCTTTATTTCTGTTCATCCTTGTTTCCTTGTGTACTCCAGCATTGGTTATGGTTATGGGAAAGAGAAACTGTCCAAAGAGGGACACTCAATAAGAAAGCTAATGAACTGGCTTTACACCTGCAGAGGTTTGATACCTAAACAACCTCTCCCCATTCACATAGCAACTCATCACAATCCTTGTGTTCACCGTACTACTAGCCTAAAGATGGCAATTTATTTACACGTCTTTTCCCTGATGTCATGGCTTCAGTTACTCTTTTTGTTGGTATGTTAATCATTGTTGTATCCACATTCTGTATCTGGCACCATCTATTGCAAACAGATGATATGCATGATACATTGAAACCTTGGGAAGAAAATCATGCTAAGTCCAGACTTTGCTTTGTCTTAGCAATTAATGTGACATTGAGATCTAAATCAATTTAAATGAAGTGAAATAAAGGTGCCGATTGTACAATCAAGATTGATCAATGCCTCTTCAGCACTTTGAGCATTTACACAGCTCATTAGTCTTCCTTTGTAGAGCATGGTTGGGAGGGGTAAAGTGCATGCATATCTCTACTTTCTTCCCCTTGTCCTCATCCATTTTTGTTTCTTTGCTTCCATCTTCTATCTATAAATACATTTTTTAAAATACAGTGCCTGGTTTGTTTAACCAATTTGCTGCTTGAAAGCTGTTAAAATTGTTGCTCTAGTTTTGTTGTTGCTCTTCTGTGTAGACTTGCAAAACTCTCCATGATGTCTGAAGCACATCCTGCTTTAAAAGGGTAACTGCAAAACTATGAAAAGGTGCCGATGCACTCCCATCACCAAACCACCATCACCATCTTGAATGAATCCCCAGGGACATTCCATCACCACAATAGCTCAGGCACGTAACTTTCTTTGCCAGCTCCTGTTCTGTAGTTGAACTGTAAAAAGGCTGCCATCATGGACTTTAGATATCCCAGTGTAACCATCTGGAGTGTGTCCAGTTTCTTTTCTTTTTTTCATAGGACCAATTTTGATTTGCAGCTTGGGTTTTATATGATACTGCAGTGTCACTGTCAGCAAACTGCCACCTTTGGTTATACAGGTAGCACGTTGACTGACATCAGTCTGTTGGAACGTTGAAAGGATATTAAGACTTGCTACTTTGGTACCAGTGTATGTTTTGAAGGTTGGTAGTTTTAAAATAAAAGTCCAAATAATACCATTTCAAATCTAATTTTCATTTGGCCTGTCATGCCCTAGCTGCAGAAATTGTGAAGTAAATTGCCTTGTGCATTAGTCATCTGAAACGTGTAACCAAATTGTTAGTTTGAGCACGGTACTAACATGTACATTTAAAAGAGAACTGCAGAACTCTACAGAAAATGAAAGATGGTCTTGGTTGGAATAACTTGAGTTGGCTGTCTTGTGATAAATTTTTAATATGTATTCTGTGCCATACTAATGTTTAAAAATGATCTGTTGCTATTGTGAGATGGATTTTAACTACAAGAATGGCTTCTTCTGAATGGCACTACTTTAGGGACACTCTAGTATTTGCTTCTATTGTTTGAGCCTTGTGGATAATGTACAGACTTAAACAAATTCTTGTTGCTGATTTGTTCATTTATTTCCCTGCACTTTGTTACATCTGGGATACAGTCTAACTCATCTGATTTATTATGCATTTCAAAAAATGCCATAACTATTAAACACCTTGTTTACAGACAGATGAAATAAATTTATTCCAACCAAATAAATTATGAATTAGTGTGTTATGTGTTTTTTTCTTTTCATTGCCCTTGTCTATCTTATACTTATACTATTTTTTCTATTAAGATCAGTATAAATTTAATTATGCAGTATGTTGAATTTAGTGAATAATCCTTTAAAAATCCTGTAATAAGTATCACATTTTTCAACAGATCTGGGAGGGAAGAAGTCTTATGACAGTGTTTTGCTGTACATCAACTGAAAGTCATAAAAAACAGTTTGATCCATAGAAAAAAGCTTCTAGATAGCGAAATTTGGAGCTATTAGTGAATCTCTATTAATATATATTCTAACATTTAGATTTTTGTCTTTTTTAAAAGTTTCAGTGGAGAACCTCCCATTTTTAACATTATTCTTCCAATGTTTTTATTCAATCTCAAATTTATTGTTACTTAGTTCTGGTAAATAACATTAAATTTGCTTGTTGTCCATCTTGACACAATGACTTACAACATTAAAACTATAAATATATGAATAAATAACAATTTACAACTTGGTGGCTTTAAATTTAAGTTATATTACAATTGGAGGTTTCAACTATTATGATAATACATAGATGGATGTCCCTGAACCACATACAGCCTGATACTGTATAAGCCTTTATGTTAAAAAATTAAGGACTCTAGAAAAACATAGGAAGCAAGTCTTTATACTTCCACATTCAAACAATCCCTCAATCTCAAGTCTTATTAAAGATAATTTAAGAAAGGAAATGGCAATTATCACCCAGAGGATTTTCCACTCCCCTTTTATAAAGATCTCAAAAGTAAAAATAAAAAATAGGGCTCTCTTCAGTGATAAAGCATCCTGTAATTTACCAGCTACCATATAGCCATGTACCATTACTCAAAGTTCTTCACTTATTTTTCATAGCAAACCATTAGGCCTTGCAATCTAAAACTTGTCTAAAGTTTGATGTAAGCAATCTTTGAAGCCCCTTTATATCCGTGGAAAATACAAATACATAAAGGTATGTCAGTTGAATGAAAACCTGAATGCCAACCTCCCTTTTTAGCTAATAGGATTTAAGACTTAATGCTGTGTTGCACCTCAGGATTCCAAGCAGCTGGTCAAGTAATAATTTTAAAGTCTCTGCCTGCCATGTTCTTCAAATAAACAATATTGTTCCTTTAAAAAAATCTTTTTAGGATGAATACTTGACAATTTGTTTAAAAAAGCAAATACCGTTTAAGAGTCACTTCAACGGAGGAACTGTTCTGTTTCAGACAAATGGCAAAGCACGGACTTCTTAAAATATAAAACTAATAAAACAGCTACTGAAATGTTTACCAAGGAAAAAATGTATTCATTAATTGGATAAATTGAAGAGCTTCCAAAAGAGTTGCCTGAATAAATACGGTACTTGCTAATTTTAGTTGTTTCTGCTCAGAGGTGATCTATAAATGGTGTTACACATTTTAGAAATCAAACATTTCAATCCAATATTTAAGATATTGTAAGCATTTCTTTAGAACAAAATTCAATACTTAAGTATGAAGTATAGGATACACTTTTGTTGATGAGTCACAGGGCTTTTTTATTAATTGTACGAATACTGTGAAAATTGAAGTAATATACAAACAGTTTATGATTTTTTCCCTTCTTGTTCACTTTCTTGAACCTTATTTAGGCATGAAAGCCAGCTGGGTGACTTTGGCAAGCCACTCTCCTTCAGCCCAACTCACCTCATAGCATTGTTATGGAGCAAATAGGAGGAGGAAGAAGTACTAGATATGTTTGCCATCTTAGTTATAAAAATAATAAAGGCTTGATAAAAATACAATAAATATGTGAAAAAAGTTATTTCTTACTTGTTCAGAGAGGTTCCTAAATTTATTTATTTGCCATGTTAGTTATAAAAATAATAAAAACTTGATAAAAATATTATAAGTGTGTGTGTGTGTAAGGGAGAAGTCAATTTAGGTGTGGCTGACCTAAAATGCATTTAGGAAACCAATATGTTGCATGCATAAGCAAGTATTTTCCAAAGCTTGACTATCGTGCTGGTTCACAGGTCTCAACGCAGCTTCCTCACAAAGAGAATGGCATTTTTTTATAAAAAACCATGGCAAGAGTGGCTAATTGAAATTTCTGTTAGTCATCAGCCTAAACGAGCCATGCAGGAAAAGGGTATTAACCATTTTTGGAAGGATAAAGGAATTCACACAGCATGTTTTAATGTAGATCCACATATACTGGCAAAATAGCTATTAAAGTGGAAAATGTATTTATTAACATCCTTTCAAACTTTCCTGTACAAGGCTATATAAAAAAATCCCTGTAATTTGACTATACAGAAGCATGGCTACATTTTTTTTACATAGTTACACTTCTATATGATGAAGCTATTTTCATGATACAGTGTAAGTAAAATCCTGTCAGCTATGAGCACTCATTTTCAAATTCAATACGTAGTTTTGTTTATTTCTCTGCATAGTTTTTACCAAGCTAATGTAGTATCAGACATACTTATTACAAGATATACCTCCTTTGTGAATCAGTACTGCACACAAAATTGTTTCCAAATATGGCATACACAAAATTAAATGTTCTAGTAGGTGGTGTGCTTTAGGGTTGTCTTTCTGCAACCTGGTCCCAATCCCTGTCTGAAGAAAGCGGAGTATTAGCAAAGTATGCCAATGAACATGGCAGTTATCCTGTTTTATTTCTTTAAAGATGGGTTTAAGCTAAGTCATGTTGCGGTTTCTTTGTCAGGTGCTTGCAAATGCAATAGGATAATGAAAAAAGACAGTCAAAATCCTTCACAGAGCTCAAAGCTCCAATTCCTCTTTGTTGGGAAATACTCTTGGCAGACAAATACAGAACAAGCATAACTTGTTCTTTAGAAGGTGCTGGTTCTTGTAGAGAGAGCCTTCACAGACATAACACCCATACATTTTTGGGGGTTGGATGGATGTTTAGGGCAGTACTTACCATATGTCTAACAAATAACCGAATAAGTCGCTGCTTACCTACACCCTTGTAGCAGGGAAAACACATGTACAGTCTTGGTTCAACTTCATTTAACAAGATGCTGATATACCTCTTGTGAGGAGTGCATTATATTTAGTGGTGGAAGCCCCATTACTAACATTGTGAAGTCCTGTTAAAATGCTTGTCTTCAAAAGACAAACCAAATAAAACAAAAAGAAAAGAAACCTGTAGTGAGATTAAACTATAGAATGCTATATGAACAGGTGCTTCTAGTGAAGCAATGGAAGGGCTGCAATGCACTTCTCTTATGTACAGGTACATAAGGTGAGAGGTCTCTGGGGAGAGGAGTTCATGTAACACTGCCCTTTTTGCAGTTCAAACAGCATCTGCTGCTCTGTAATCCTTTTCATTGTTGGGCTGTAGCTGGACCACTACACTTTCTTCCGTCACTCCATTCTCTGCATCGCTACTGTCAATATCTTCATTTCCTTCTTCCTCCTCCTCTTCCTCATAGTCTGAAGATTCTGTCAGGTTTGGATGAGAGTATGACTCTGATAATGCCCCAAAAGACTGAGTGCTAACTGAAGCAATCGGCCTAAGCAAAGGGGTATTCTCAGAGACTTCATTCTCCTGACTGCTGTCTGTTTCAGAATCGGAATCTCCCTGAGAAGGGACCACTTTCTGTTTACAGACAGGACACGTTTTCTTCGTTTTAGTTAGCCAAGGATCCACACATTTGCAATGATAGGCTGCCAGAAAAAAAGAGAAAGGGAGGGGAAGGAGAGAGAGATGTTTGAAGGAAACTGGGGAAAATGGACAGTTATAGGCAGTTTGGGGATAATTTTACACGTTCAGACCATTTTTGTCTCTAAAACCAGTTCACTTCTGAAGAAATGATAGATGCTACTTGTGTGTGTGTTTTTAAGTTCTTGCTGCTTAGACATTGTCCTGCTGCAGAGCAGTAGCCAACAAAATGTCATTGCTGAATTTAATAACTGAAATAATGTTAGGCCTCTGAATAGTCTTGCATTTTCAGGTGATAGTTATTAGTCTATAATAATGTCTGCAATCATAAGATGCAATACAAAAAATAAAAACTGGTCCTTCCAAGTCTGCAATCAAACATTGTGCTCCCTATACTAATTTCTACTACTAATTGTTGAATTTCAACTATTATGAAAAATTAAGTTCAACAAAAATCTGGAAAACTATCAATGTGGAATTTACAGAGCACAAACAACACAATCCGTACAGGAAATTATTTAGCTACAAGCAACGTCACATTTTTTACCCGCAAGCAAGCCACTGATCTGATAATGATAATAATCCTTGGATTATCATTTCAAAATGCAAACTGAAATAGCATAATTGAGTTTTTTAAAGATAACAAATCAGACAAGTCTAGTCAGTCCAGCTATTCTATTAATCTCTTTGAGAAGGTACAAACTGTCAGCCAGTACATAATATTTTATAAATATTAATTTTGGATGCATCCATTTAATATTAATATTTAAAATGTCTCCTGTTTCAATCCAAATATACAATCAAATCTAGGATACATATACTGCTAACACTATCAAAATTCCTACAAATAAAGGGCTGTTTCTCTTATATGCCGCACCACAATTTTATTATATTCTAAACTGTTTCTTGAAATAACACTAGCAAATGTCATTATCTGTCTTTGTTCAAGATGGCTGGCAATTTTTGGAGATGTAATCACAACAATTCTGTAGGAACCAGCCTTATTAGTTTAATAAAAACCGCATTTACAAACATACAACATTTGGTTCTTTATCCCTCACCAAAACAAGAGTTCAGTAAATAATCCAATGGAGCGACTTACCATGAGAACAAGGAAGAATTCTGAGTTTATCTCCATCCTCGTATTCATCCAGACAAATGGCACAAACATCATACTCATCTCCTGAAGCAGAGAAGTTTTGAACGAAAGAGACAGTACAGAAACAGAAGTGAGATTATGTAGCAGAATCCATGCCCTGCAGAAATTTATTCAGAGTGCCTTTAGGTGGCTGTTTGCGATCTAAGCCATTGTAAGTAAAGTGAGTCATCTAGAATTTACAGCTTCCTGGATTGCAGTTCATTGCCTTCAACCAGTATCTCAAACTGGCTCTCTTATGTACAGTATTAGCATTTAAATAGTTATATTAAGAACTCCGAACATGCTATGCAAAAGCTATATGGATAGTCCTTGACTTATAACTGATTGTTTAATGATTGTTCTGATTTACCATGGCAGGAAGAATGCTTAATGGCTTATAAAACACTTTTAGCTGTTGTAAAATATTGCAAAATATTTTAAAATCAAAGGGCAACCAACACACATTTCATGACTGGTTGCAGCATTCCGTGCTCATGTAACTCCAATATGCAACTTTTATTGCATGTCTCTAATAAAAAACCCTATTCAGGAGAATGGATTCACATTTACGCATATGAGTCTCTTAATTACTGGCATAAAAGGGGTAGTAAAATTAGGTCAAGTCTTTTGAGTCCTTTGAAACAGTCAAAACCAACCAAAAATCCCAACTTCAGTCTTAAATCAAGGACTACCTGTGGCTCGATGGGAAAAAGATGGTTTATAACAGCTGCTATAGGCCTTCCTTGTATCTTTGGATGGTTTTGGATTAAGACTTGTGTCTGAAAACCTGAAGAACTGCTGCCAGTTTAAACAGTTTACTTAATCACTAGAAACGGACAATTATAAGAACATGAGGAATTTATAATTATTTTAAAATTTGCCATATTGTATCTCTAGATAAATGAGAGCGGAAAACTAAGCAGGATCAGATTTGGTTAGTACTTGAAACATCCAAGGAGGCATCTATATATATATATATCTCCATGTTGCTTTCACAAAAAGCAAACTAGATATGCCTTGAGCAGAGTTTACTTCAAAAATAATCCAACAGCCTCCTTTTACCTTAAATATTTAGCTAATTTCTGCTGTTTCATAATATTGTAACTTCTCCCATATATTAAAATGCTTCCTATGAACCCAGCCAATTGCACAAATGACAAGAGTATCTTACCATTTTATAGAATTCTAATACTTAGGGTAATAGGATGGCAGCTTCAATACAAGAATAAACGGAGCACTTTTGGTGAAAGATATTTCAGGATGTATGGAGAAGCCCCCTGCAACTTCTTATACCAATGCTATCTTTTCCTAGCGGGGTACTGCAAAAGCCCAGGAAAGACAAAGTGCCAAACTGTTTATAGCACCACCAAAGTATCTTTACTTTTTTAAAAAGCCTCTATTCAGCTAAAATAAAAGCATTTGCTCTCTTTTGAGTCTGTGCTTTCAAGCCAGTTTTTTGACTCCTGGTGACGGCCTAGATCAGGGGTCTCCAACCTTGGCAACTTGAAGACTTGTGGACTTCAACTCCCAGAATTCCTCAGCCAGCAAAGCTTTAAAAGACAGATCTTTTATAAGAATTGGTAAAACTGAGTCAAAAACATTTTAGGTAAAACAGTCATTCTAATAACAAATTCTTCCCATTAGTGACAAATCTAGTTTTTTCCATCTGTGAAAATTCAGTTTTATCTCATTTTGCATTTTAATATAGTGAGTTTTATACAATGTAGAATTTTTATTACTGTTACACCAAAGTATTTTACCTTTTTTACAATCTTAAATCAAGTTTTGTTTTCCACTTTTCATTGATCTTCCCTTTGATCTTCCCTGTCTTTTGCTTTCTGAATCTCTCATGGTTCCATCAATTCATTCCAGTCTTTGTATCAAACTCAGTCTGAAATCCATATTCTCAACTACTTTAAACATAAAATCCCAATTCAGATTATCAAAAGCTTTCTCTGCATCTTAAAAAATGTACAGGCTATTTGTCATTGCATTGTTGTAAATATTGTTATATCCTGGACAATTCTCACATTGTCGTTTAGTTGTCTTTCAGGTAATAAATCACATCGATGATCTCCATGGACATTGCTTTGTAAAACTTTTTTAGTCTTTCAGTTAGGATGGATGTAAAAAATTTGTAGTTATTAAGAAGACTATAATATATGGTAAGAGTTAAGTCCTGCCCTTCCTTGAGCATCAGAGCAATTATGGCTTCTTTCCATGAATCAAGCATAGACTGTCCTTGTAAAATATAATTCATTAAATCTTTCATTGAAAATAATAATTGATCTTCAAATATTTTATAAAACCCACTCAACAAAGCATCTGGTCCCAGTGCTTACCTATCTTAGCTGTTTAAATTACATCTGTTATTTCAAAGGTTGTTACTGGGTTGTTCATAATTTTGTTTTGTTCTTCCAATAATTTGGCTAAATTTTGATGTTGTACATAGTCATTCATCTGTTCCAATGAAACTCCTTGCTCTTCCTTTAAATTAAGCCCCAATAAGTCTTTGGATATTTTTATTATCCATGTGAGTGTTATTTCCTTCACAAATTTTAGTTATTTTCTTTTCAGTTTGTTTTCTTAATTTGTACAGCCATCTCCCTGGTTTATTTGCATGTTTAAAAAAATCTGCTTTGTATATTTAAATTTCTTTTTCATGTCTGAAATTGGTAACATAGAAATTTGTTGTTGCGATAATTTTAATTGATTAAATATGTTTTGGTCTTCCAGTTATTTTTTTCCCCCTTCACTTTAATCTCATCTAAAATATTTTGATTTTTTTCAGCTTATTTTTTCTTAATCCATTTATCATATTGTATCAAATAACCCTAGTGATAGGGGGTTAGGCATCCCAAACGGTGGTCAACTTGGGTCCCTTACCCATATTATTAAATTAATCTTGAAATATCTTTTTATATTCTTTGACAATTGGTAGTCTTTGCAAGATGGATTCATTTAACCTCCACTTAAAAGACTGCAATCTGAATTTAAAATGCACTGTAACTGGATTGTTCTTTATTAGATTTTCTTACAAATTGGATAAAAAGATCTCTTGGCAGTTGGCTTCTAATTGCACTTATTGAACTTACTCCATACATTTTATCAATTTCTCTAGGAAAATCCAAATTATCATTTTTCATCCATTCTGTAATTAATGTTATCATTGTCTTTGATATTAACACCTTTTTCCACACTTTCTGGCAAGCCCCTAATTCTCAAATAAAACTTTCCTCCTTCAAACCCATTAATAATTAACTGATTGGTTCCATTTGCATATCTGACTTTTCTGCTCTTGTATGAATATTCTTAACATATGGGGGCATTTTACTTAATATATTTTTATTTTTTATTTATTAAATGTATTGGCCACCTATCTCACCACTGGATAACTCTTACATTTTACTTAATATTTAATATTAAAAATACTCCTTTCATATTTTTTTTTATTTTCAGTAGGCCTCAATGTCTATATGGCCAGGTATTTAGTACACAAGATAAACAGTCACAGAGCAATGCTGAAGGCTAAAAGGATTTCAGTGTGTTCCCAAATAATACAACTTCTTATCTATATAAATAAAAATGTAAATGTTTGTTTGTTCAAAATCTTAAATCTCAGAAAGTTCTTCACTGATTGCTTTGAAATTTTGACACAACGTTGCATTCGAATACACACATGTTTTTATTTACCTAGTATTATATAGCTGTCACACCTGTGACAGGTGAAAACAAAATTACAACAATTAATTGTTAGGGTTGTATGACAGCGTGGCAATTATCATGTTGCGAAATATCAACCAGCCAAAGCTTTACAACGACACGCGGCTTGCAGTAAAAAAAAAAGAGCAACGTGGAAAAAGCAACAGTCTTGACAGGACCTTTCAAAGGTGAAGATGTCCTCATTCCTCGCATTCCTATGATTCCAATGGATATGCCATTTCAATTTAAGAGATTGCAATTCCCAATTCGATTGGCGTTTGCAATCACCCTCAACAAAGCTCAGGGCCAATCTTTAGAATTGTGCGGTTTAGATCTAGACACGGATTGCTTCTCACATGGACAATTATATGTTGCGTGTTCTAAAGTTGGCAAACCACACAATCTCTATATCTGCACAGACAATGGAACAACAACAAAAATTGTATACCCACAAGCATTGTGAAATTAAACGTATTAAAAATGTGCGCTTTCTCCTTTCTTTCTTTTCCATTTAACCAGATTGAGCCACAGCAACGAATGGTTGGGTACAGTTATATTATATAAACTCCCTTTTTACAACTCTCTACTGTCTACTCCCTTAATTCAGAGTAGAGTTGGGGCGACTGGATAGAATTGAGCATTTACTAGCTGGATGCCATTTCTGAGACCAAATGGAGTTCACAGTAGATTTTTTAAAATTATTATTTATGCCCTGGGAAAGAAATATCTGCTTCTGTTACTTATGATTGAACTCTAAAACAACCACTTTAAGTAAGCTAGATATCAATTCCCACAGAGAAAAGGGAAGGATTTTATTCTTAAAAAATACTCCTTCTTGGCCTAAAGAACCAGATGCAGGAATATATACAGGGAAAAAATACTAGAGTTCTTTGAAATTAATATATTACATACAGCATTTTCAGTGAGTAACTAAAATAATTGAAGTTCTTATCACAGTAAGGCAAAAGGCTGAAGTTTTGTCCAGCCTTCTTGTAGTAAATCAAACTTTCCTCTCCCGTTTTAAGCAATAAAAGTCCTTAATTGTAATCCACCAAGAAGATGCCAATCTTAACCACACTCAGCCAGGCAATTAACTCGTAATCCACTCATCAAGCATGAAAAACAAAAAGAAAACTTGTAAAGTGCAAGTTAAAAGCAGAAATCAGCACCTCCTTAAATGCAGGTGGCAATTGGACAAGTTTTGGCAGCAAAACCAGCTATCTGCCAACGGAGTTGTGGGGGGAGCCCCACTCATTAAGAAAGCATTTTCTGGACTCAATTGAGTTCAAAGTTTCTGTTGTTAAGCAGGGTAGTTGATAAGTGAGTTTTGTCCCATTTTGCAAGCCTTTTGCCACAGTTAAGTGAACAGCTTCAGTTAATTGCATCATGCAGTCATTCAGTGAATCTGGATTCCCCCCACCCCCTCCATTGACTTGGCTTGTCAGAAACCATTTAGGAAGGTTACCCAATGGTGATCACATGATCCTGGGACAGTGTGTGTTGTCGCACTCATGCACACACACACACACACACCAGGTGTAAGGAGTCTTTATTAAGGCTTCCATGCCTGAATTGGTATTCCCCTGTGCTAGCACCAGCTCAACCCCAATGAGTTCCAAAGCTACTCAAATGAAGCCAACACTCAAGTCCTCAAGTCAAAGGCTAGTCCAGCAGGCAAATGCAAGTTTCCAAAGCAAAGGCAACACCTGAAGAGACACAATCCAAAGTTCAAGGCAAGAAAACACAGCAAGGATGTTTCCAGCATCGTCTCCATCTGTCTGCTATGCTAGATAGCCAGCTTTTTGTGCAGCCCATCAAGAGGGGTGCCTCCTTATAACTAATCTGGCTGACCTTCTCTGTTCCTGCCTTTTCACTGCCCTACATGTTCTTGGATCAGTGCAGAAGGCAGTTCCTCTTCCTCATCACTGATTGGCTGCAGCTGTGATTGCTTTACCCACTTGAAGGCTCAGGGCTACAGCTGTGCTTTAGCACAATCCCTCTCAGACAGCTGCTTGGAGCCATTGACCAACTCCCCTCCTGACATGCCCGGAAGTGGTTAATCCTCCTCCAAGCTAACATCTGGAGAGGTATCTGGAGAAGCATCCAGGGGAGTAATCACACAGTACAACTGTCAGTCGCCCAAATTTTGATCATGTGACCATGAGGATGCTGCAGTGTGAAATATGGTCAAACGTCTTTTTTTTCCAAGTGCCACTGTAACTTTGAACAGTCACTAAACGGATAGTAAGTTGAGAACTACCTGTAAATGAAAAGTAAAGTAAAATGTATTTGTAGATTATATCTTTCCCAGGAAATCAGGATTTTCATGTCTATTTAAGTGTACAAAGAGTGCTTAGAGGTTGAATTTGAATTCTAAATAAACTTGCTGAGAGACATTAAGATTCAACTCTGAAAACATTCTTGTTAAACTCTTGTTTTAGCAGTTATGTTAAACTTTAGCGACATTAGCAGGGACAGTATACTATAGACACTTACTATGGACTTGGTTATTTGCAGAAAAGAACTTGGAAATACATCACGAATAGAGATTCATGCTTTTATTATTATACACTGGATTACTGCTTTATGTCATTAGATGGGCTAGCCCTGAACACCATTCAGAAGCCAAACAATGCAGAGGCCTGGTTGTGGAAACTCATCACCATGAATATGTAATATCAATCCTTTGAGTCATGTACTGGCTTTCCAATCATTTTGGCTGCAGTTCAAAATGCTGGCTTTAATCTATAAAGCTCTATAATGGCTTGGTGCTTTCTTTCTCAGGGTGAAATCCACCTATTATAATCACTGTTTTGATACCCACTCTGCCATGTGAAGGGGATAAGTCATTGCATTTTAATGGCCACTATAGAATAGCTTCCCAATTTGATATCAGATTGGCCTCCACATTGTTGGTTTTTCTGCAACAGAATAGTGAATTGTGAATTATTCTGATACACACTCATATGCACAGAGAGGGGGGGCATGGATCTCATGAAGGGTCTGACATTTAATAAAATTTGCTAATTGGAAAATCTATTAGACTCCTGATTATTATTATTTTTGCCACCAATAAGACTTTCTTATAATCAAAGCCTATGATGAATCTTCCTGCATCTAAAAAATTGTGGAAGAAAAAGCAGCTCCACAGCATGAATTTGCTGCAAATTATAGGAACAAGAGTGAAATAAATCCTGTTTATACAGAACTAAGACATGGTTATGAATATTCTGACACTTGAATTGAGAAATGAGGAATCTCATGTGGGCTTCATTTAACTTCTAAAGTTAATGCTGCTAATATATGACTTGTAAAAATCAATCTAATTGCACATTTTTCCTTTGTATGAATTTATGTAAATCCCATGGGATTCAATTTAGTAATTAGAAAAAAGTCAACCCTTTTATTCTTTCTGCACAAGCAATATTCCAAGTCTGGAGGAAGTGTGAGCACATTTGCAAGGTAACTGAGAATTCCCTCTGCCTTTTATGGAAATTAATCTGAATGAGGTGACAAAATTATTAATTCCAAATAATCTAAAATGAAAGTATGTTCCTACCCCATAGGGACATTTTCATAGCTTATTAGCTTTGCATAGCTGTGCCTTTCATCTTCACTTTTATGACTCTCTACCCTATGGATACCCCTGGAGGAATTCAAGAAACAAGAATGGAGACTTTGCATACTGTCTTTTAGAA
>JANHFP010001797.1:0-10420 GCA_032468135.1 Calamaria suluensis | reverse complement strand
CATTATACATATATGTAAACTTAAAAATTATTTTTTTTTCTGTACTTAAAACTGTTACAATAAAACTTTTTTCAAAATAATAATAATAATAATAAAAAATAAATATATATATATATTTGTTCAGTGTCACAGAAGCAAGGAGGGAAGGCCTTGCTCCTAAATCTTAAAACTGTCTGCCATTGGACAGGCAATGCCTAAGTGCAAAACATGTTTACTCTGAAGTAAATCTTACCAAGCAGTTCAATAAGCTTTATTCCCTAGTACCCATGTCTGTTTCATATAATTACTGTAGTACACACGTTTAATGAAGATTTCAATTACAAATTATCATTTGCAAATTTTCATAAACTGTGTATGTTGTTCATTATACATAATTTCATAAATAAAACAATTACTTAACATTTGGTTACTATGCTGTTTAGTTCCTCTTCCTCAGTAAACATTTTATTAGATTCACAGAGTCCTGAATATAATCTTCAAAGCTGCCTCCCACATTAGGCTAAATCACAGTTTAGAAGTCCTACACTTCTTATTATCAACAATGCTTGTTCCTTATTCCACTGTTGTCAATCAAAAGAAATACTTTAGCAGCATTCATTTCAGTATTCAATATAAAAATAGCTTGCACATAGCAATTGCAATTTAAAACAGATAATACCCTGTCTTATATTTTTTGAACCCTGAAATAAGTGCTTGGCCTCTCTTCCTGCTTTTCTCCTTTTTCCTCTCCTTCTCTTTCCTACTTCCCAATTGGTCTTATAATCAGGGGAAGTCTTATTTTGGGGAAAACAGGGTAGTGATAGTGAATGAAACTACCAAAGTGATAAGGATTTATTTCAAACAATACTATCTGATTTCCATGCAACAAGCCAACTGCTCTAGAAAATAAAGCCAAGTTATATCAAAAATTATTTTAGCCAATTCACTGCACTTTATCCTAAGCAAAAGTATTACAGTATTACAAACACAAATATATATTTATTGGAGAAGAGTATGGTTTCCTATACTGTTTAAGACCAACATATACCTTCCATAGATCTAGCAGTAAGCATTTTGATTATACTGCTTGAGATAGTAAGGTCTTACTATACTTACTTACTTACTAACTATAGTAATAGTAAGAACCATTCAGGTAAAATAGTATGGGCATTGGGCAAGTGCAGAATTTTCCCTCGTTTGCTATTTTTTTCTTAAATGTTAAAAGTTTCTAATAATATTCAAAATTGTTCTCCTCCGTCAGTCAGATGAAGTTACAATTCTGAATGTAATTTAATGCAATTTAACATATGTGGAAACAGCAGCCATTGGGGAAGAGCAAACTTCTGCAAATATTCTCTTTTGCATTTGCATAGTTCAGCTCTCCCCATCCCACGTCCCGGCTGTTTAGGATTCCTGAGAGCCGCTATTTAAATAAAAACCAAGACAAAAATGCACTTTTAATTATGCTCATACAACTATTGTGTTCAGTAGGGCACCCTATTAACTGTGGTGGGAGTACACTCTCTCTTTCTTTTCACTTTTGTAGCTAGTCATCTGCAAGCTTGCTATTTTATTAGCACTGCTCTGAAATATGTGAATGGCACATGGAAGGCATCCTCAATCATATGAACATACAGTCTATGCACCTAAGTTTTACAAACTTGACATTTTTCTTTTTACACTTTCTTTAGTTTATAAACCACAGCAATAGATTTTGTCCAAGCCACAGTTCTACGAGTTAGGAATTGTGATATACTTGGAAGTGGTTAGAAAAACTGAAATTAAACATAATTTCAGATTATTTTTACTTGAAACAGGAAAGTAAAATTGGGGAGGGGAAAATAAGCTGGCAAATATATCATCTTCACCATCTCTGTTCACTAATCCCAGAAAGCCATGTGCATGTTCAGCATAAACCAGCTGTTTTAAATTCTATCTAAATTCTATATTTTAATGTGTACTTATGAAGTCCCTAAATTCTCTTGTTTCTAGGCAGCTGCATTTTACTGTAGTTTAAACTGTCTCAAGCAGACCAAAGAATGAAGCAGTTGCATTCTGGAACAATGCCTAGTGCAAACTCTTACACTTCTGACAATATAAAGAATGTTCTTTCTTTACAAAAGTATACAGTGCAGGTTCCTGGTACCCACAAGGAAAAAAAAGTTGCAAGCACTGCATTAAAGACATTCAAATATTGCACATTAAGTGATTACAGAAGAAAAGCTCCAGAAAAGGAACTTCCTCCCACAATGCTTGACATATAAGAGAAATTGGTGGATAGATCCAAATCCATTTAATTAAAAGTATGGCAAAGTTTTTAGGGGAACTTTAACATTTTTCTGACAACCTGACTGCTACTATGTCTCGAGAAAAATAGAAAAAAGAGATAACAATTTTCTGTCTTTTTTAGAGTGGGTTTCTGTGCATTTGAAATTGCATTGCCTACTTGTTTTTAAGGTGTTACCTGTCTAAAAATAATGAGACACAGTTCCAACAATCTTCAGCAAGAATAAATGGGGGGGGGGGGGGACACAACTTGCCCAAAATTTAATTTATGCAGAAGTACTCAACAGTGTGACTCTTTTCAAGCAGTGTATTTGAAGTTTTAAACTTAATTTTGAAGCTTCAGAAATTCTATACGTCTGAATTGAGAACATGAAAGGTTACTTACCTTTACATCAAAATTGCAATCCAGTCTTCTGATTAATACAATGAATTCACGGGATGAGTTTTCCTTCAGAGGTGGAGAAAGTATAGGCTCACAGGCATTCTCAGGTTTTGAATTCATTAGGAAGCCCTGAAAACCAATTTCAAAAGGTACGATTAGCATTTCGACATAACATGGGGAAATTAACATATTTCTTTTACAATTCTGGTGGGTTGTGCGGTATAAATAAAAGTGTAATATAATTAACAGGAACTATAAAAACAGCACTGGAGGTCCCATATCCATTGCAAATAAAGTGATTTTGATGACTACAGAAAGATAATGACATTTCTTTGCAAATAAGGTTTTCCAAAGCCTGAAGAGAGATTGCGATCATGCCTCCTTCCACAATCAGGCTAGTAAACGTGCACAATAACTCACCTGGTGACAAGTCACAGACCAGGAAAAACCATTCTGAATTAACCAGTCCCTCCAATTACCCAGTGCTGCATCATACAACCGCTTTAGAACAGTTTAGGCTGAGCTTGGGACTTTATAGAAAAAGTGCAGCAACCAGTGCAGTAAGTATGACTCTGTAAGTGCTTGATTGCTATGGTCTCTGTCAATTACACCTTCTGAATTTCTTTCAATAGCACCCTCATATATAGTGTACTGCAGAACTGGAAAAATACAATAAAAGTATGGTTGACTATCATCAGGATTTCATGGTCCACAAAGAGCAGGAGTCATAAGTTAAGGAAAACTTACTTTTAAGAAAGGAAGGGAGCTTGGCCAGAGCTATCACTGTAATTGAATCAGAGCTAGCAGCTCATGAAAGTACAGTACTTCCACCTTCCTAGGATTTAATCTGAGCTTGTTTTGCCCCATCTATTCCCTCCAAATTCTGAGTACCAATTCTACACCTTCAAATAATGTGATGTATAACTGAATGTCATCAGTATATAGATAATTAATACAATTAACATGTTATACTGAAATCTAAAATGCATCAGCCAAACATATACAGTCTAAAAGGTAATATAAACGTAACATCCCATTCAAAATATCTGAATTGGTTTTATTTCACGTAAGTTGCTATGATACCCTCTAGTGGATAGTTTTAGGAAGTTAGCTGGCATTAGGTTTGTTTTTGTTTGTTTTTTTTAAAAAAGGCAGTAGCTCTGGCGCTTTTATGGAAATTCAGCTCTTGGGAAATAATTTCTTATAGTATGACCCAGTTGCAGCAAAAACAGAGAAAGCCATCTGACAAATCTGTTGCACACTCTCTCTACTCTCTGTTGAAAAAGAAAAAATATTGAGCTAGAAGGAGAACACTCAGTATTCATGTACTGAGCATCTGCCTTCATTGTGCTTTCATTTACAGGGTGTTCATAATCCAAACTCCCATGTGAAAATGAAGTCACATTGGGCTGTCATTGCTTGTTGACATAATCTTTTTTTTTAAAGAAATACTGACCAGTAGACTGGCTTTTGTACTCCTTTACTTTTAATCAGAGTAACTTATTGAAGTTACTTCCACTTTCCTTTAAGCCATCAAAATGGCATAATTAGCATATCCGAGGTCGCTACTGTTTCTCCCAGCAAGATTAATTCCATTTTTTTCTTCTCAGGCACTCTGCATAAACATTATTTTTTTAAGAAACCAGAGCATACAATCTTGGCCTACATCCTTGTCCAATCTTGAACAATGTAGCTGCTCCATATTCCTTCTAACAGTTATTTCCTGGTGATCACATAAATTATTCAACAGGTAGATGAGGTAATCCAGTGTTTTTAAGGTTTTTTGTTGTGGTTTGTAGAGTTAAAAGCAGTTATATAATTAGTAAAGCAATAATAATAATAATGTATGTTTGAAACTCTCCTCTTTTCCATTATCCATCAGATGTTTGCAATATAATATCAGTTGCTTCTGCCTCTTCTGAATCCAACAAACATCTTGCAGCTCTTTCTGTGCATGCTATAAAAAAACCTGAGCATTTTCTTATTGCCATGTGAGATAAATGCAATTTGTGCTTTGAGCATTCTTTAACACTGCTCTTTTTAATATTGGAATAAAGTTTTTTTTTCCATATCAGTCTACAATCAGCAAACTGTTAGCATTTCAACCATATCATTTTAAAGTTGCCTTGAGCGAGAAGATGGGTGGCACATAAATTTAATCACTAAGAAAATAAAATGAGCTTTAAACATCATCAAACCTCACAACTCATTGTTAGCAGGATTTCCTATAGTCCATATTTCACTTCATTTTCCAGATCCCTGACCAGTGGTGGTATCAAGCTGGTTCTATCCGGTTCAAGTGAACCGGTAGCGGTGACTGCTGCAGGCTCCACCCACCCAGACATCATCACATCATTTTTTAATGTTCTGCACATGTGCAGAAGGCCCTACATATGTACAGAGGTGGCGCATGCTGACATTTGCAAACCGGTAGTGAAGGTAAGTGAATACCACCCCTGAGAGAGATACGGAGAGTATGTCACCAATGGGGATGCTCTCATACAATTTTTCCATATATTTCTACCACCAGTTCTTTTTTCTTCAATAGAGTGTCTTCTTTGCCTTTGTTTCTTCTTTGCACAAAATGTGCACCAATTTATGTAAACCTCTTAAATAACTTGTATTTCCAGAACAATTATCCTCAATTTATTTGCACTGCTTATTTAAATGTACTTCCTTACCTCTTGCTCCTCTCTGGAACTTAGTGTTTGGTTTGGTAACTTTTTGTTATCACCTCCTACCTTTTGGCACCTCTTTTCATTATAATGGCAAACAGACATTTCATCTTCTTTTTGTTTTTTCCCATTCAAGTTATTTTTGTTTATTTCATCTTTAATGATGTCATTAATTTTAAAACATAGCACGTCAAGTACTGTTTATCAAGTCTAAATCTATTCTTTATCTTTGCTGCATTACCATGGAGACTACTGATTAAATTTATCTTATTGACCAGGGTTTTTTTTTGTTTTTTTTTCTAAGAATTATTTCATGACCTGAACCACAATCAGCCCCAGGCCTCATTTTTGACATCTGAAGAGAGCTCCTCTATTCCTTGTTTGCATGCTACATACTTAGATTTGATTCTAGTATTGTCCATCTTCTGACAAATGTATTCGTCTTGTTGATTTCTAGTGTATTTTGCTATAAACTGCCAAAACTTGGAAAAATACTGATTTTCCTGTTAGTACAGATGCTATTTGATTCCAATTTCAGTTTTCCATTATTCTATAATATAATATCATTTGAGGATGCTTTTGCTGATCTTAGAATATCACCGTGGTGAATTGATACTTCTGCCTGACGTTTGTCTTAATTCATGGTTTTGACATCAACAGATGGATGTTCTTTTAATTTGAATCCAGGCACATCACCAACATAAAAGCTATTCCTAATTGTCCTTTGTTCTTTGCAGTGGAATACTTTCTCATTGAATGTTCATTCTATACCTTCTTAACCTACTGAACTCATCTTCCAGTACCATACTGACATTGTCCTGATTTTGAAAATCTATGTGGTTTTCTTGGTAGAATTCTGCTGTGGGTTCCCATTTTTTCAAATGGATTGTATTCTATCTGCTCCATTTTCAATAATTAGTCTATCATGGGTATCCTTTTGAAAGTACACAACCCTAATGGTACAGCTGAATGTCACTGAAATATGCAAGTCCTTTCATTGATACAAGGCATGATTGATTGATTGTTTACATGCCATCAAGTGGTTTTTGATTCCTACTGACCACACAGATTTTCTATCCATGAGCCAAGAGAACATTTTCTCATGTTCCAAGAGGTGGCCTACATATTACTTGATTTTAAAAACAATTATAGCAGTAGACAAGAATTCAAGAACTCTTTGGTACATGCTAACAAATGATTGCATTTTACAGCATTAGCTGAAATATAACCTGACAACTAATACATTATATTTACCTTGAGAGGCTAATTTGCCAATTTTCTTGCAATTACTTTTGAAGACAAGTCAATACTCAAGTCAATACCAAAAGAAACCAAAGCATTCTCATCACTCTAGAAATAAGTACAACATTATGCAATTCCTTTAGATCTTTGCATAGTTATTGAGCCGCGGTTAAATGCAGTACTGCAGGCTACTTGCTGGCTGCCTGCAATTTGGCAATTCAAATCTCACCAGGCTCAAGGTTGACTCAGCCTTCCATCCTTCTGAGGTCAGTAAAATAAGGACCCAGATTGTTGGAGGCAATATGCTGACTCTGTAAACCGCTTAGAGAGGGCTATAAAGCTCTGTGAAGCAGTATATAAGTCTAAATGCTATTGCCATGATAATGCTATTGCATATTAAAGCCTATAAAGAACCAAATGCTTCTGAAAACAAGTATGTTTTGATTGTACATTGACAATTTAGATGACAGAATTCTCAAGCTGTTTATTCTAAATAGTACTACCTTTGCAACTTTTATCAAAGTAAGTTAGTGCAGACTGTATAATAACTGTTCTACTCAAACCGAGAGAAAAATCAGTACAACAGAAAATTAGATGCAAAATTTGTTCTTAGTTGAGAATATGATATTTGATAGGAATATCACTGGAATACACTGACCCAGTGCTCAGCACAGCCCTGAAGACACTGCACAGGAGCTGGGAATTCCTAATCAATAGACCTACATTCAGAACCTAGTTTTAGATTTGAAAAGTACTTATGTAAAAGATTGTAAGAGGCGTCATGTTATCAAGGTCTATCCTATAGGTGGAACAATTAGATTACTTACAGGCAAAGGTAAGGTGATGGAGATTATGAGACATTTAGAGAAAATTATAAAATATACAGGGAATTATTATTTTCCATTTTACTATGATGATCTGCGCTCAAAGCAACAATCCAGTCAGTGAATCAAAGTTTAATACAAATATGCTGAAGATATTCATTAATACAGAGATCTAACAGAAGAGTTAATATTAAAAGATAAGGCACTCAGTTACAGATGGATTAGGTTACATTACCTCAAAGTGCTCAATTAATGTTTGCTTAAACAAGAATTCCCAAATTTCTCTTTCAACAGCAGATGGCAATTTGTATAGTCAGTAAATTACCATCAGGTAAGTTACTACTTAATAACCTGTTTCAAAATTATTACTTCTTACCTTCAAGCCTTCAGTAGGCAACCTATAGCCAAATCTTGCTGGTAAGTCATCAAATGTCTGTGTTGCATTTTCAAAATTAAACTATAATACACAAGAAACATAAAAATATATCATGTATTAAACTACAAAATTAGCCACATACATTATTACATCATTGTATAGAATTTAAATAGCATACTCTTGAGTTAAACAACAAACTTTGCAAAATGATTGTTACAAAGTACAGATCAACATGCAGTTGTTCTGCACACAAAGTACAGTTGTTCTGCACACCAGAACAACTAGACACAAGAAGATTTTTCCCAAACTCCATCACTCTGCTAAACAAATAATTCCCTAAATGCTGTCAAACTATTTACCAAGTATGCATTACTATTAATCTTCTCATCGTTCCTATCACCCATCTCCTTCCACTTATGACTGTAACTTTGTTGCTCATATCTTTACGATTTATGACTTTTTACTAATATGATTTGATTCCTTATCTGTACCCCATGACTACCATCAAGTGTTGCATCTTATGATTCTTGATTAATGTATCTCTTCTATTATGTACACTGAGAGCATATGCCCCAAGACAAATTCCTTGTGTGTCCAATCACATTTGGCTAATAAGAAATTGATTCTATTCTATTCTATTCTATTCTACTGTACTCTGTTCTGTCAAGACTCTTCTAATTTTGAAATTTGAAGTAGCCCAAATATAAGATCCATTTTCCTTTCATCTATTAAGATTGATATTTAAACCAAATCCATGAATAACTGCAGAGACTGTAAACTAGCTTCCTTTTATGGAAAGTCAGTCAGAAAGCCCCAGGAAGGTAGGAAAAACTCAACATTTAGAAATCCATTCAGCTTTTTACTTCTATTCTGTTTGCTGCACCAAAAAGGGGACTATATACAATCACATAAAACTTACTTAAATTTTATATATGACTTTTTTTTGAGACATACTGAAAATATTTTATTAAATAGAAATATTCTGTGCTAAGACTTGACTTACGGTATATAGCAGGCATTGAAGAAGCAAACCACAGAAAGGAACAATAGATAATTCTTCTGGGATTAAATATATTAGAGAAAAAGACTTCTGCAGAAGTTACTTGGTAAAATATGACACACACATTGACCCACTTGATTACTCCATGTGTGGCTCCCCAACTCATTACTCATATATTGTATGTTGGTCATCCATTACAATTAACTTAGTGCTTTTAAGATTTAAGTTGGGAGAAGATGGAAGGCAATTTATGAAAAATAGTGAATGAAGTGAACAAAAATGTGTGTATATCAGATTCAAAAGATGGGCACAGGATTTTATTTTTTTATGAAGGCAAGGAGGTTCCATAAAAGGAACTGCAAGAAGGCAGGAAAGACAAGGGAAAGAACAAGCAATATAAAGTATTATTGCTTAATGGGAAGCAAGATGAGATCATGAGGTAGTGGATGTTATAGATTATTGAGATAGTGCAGACCTATGGAAAATGTAAGTTAGGATATGTGCTATGAAAAATCTAGCCCATAGGATATGTTGAAATACTTGAGTCTGTATCTAACATGCAACTAACCAAGGTTTAAAGAGTTGGGTACAGGGCTGAACTCCAGCAGGTTCTGACAGGTTCTGGAGAACTGTTAGAGGGAATTTTAAGCAGTTTGGAGAACCAGTAGCGGAAATTTTGAGTAGTTCAGAGAACCAGCATATACCACTTCTGGCTCGCCCCTGAATGGGGAGCGAATGGGGATTTTGCACTATCCTTCCCCTGCCATGGACACCAATCCTAAGCCACACCCATAGAACTGGCAGTAAAAAAAATGATTTCACCACTGGTTGGGTACCATTTTTGGATAATATTTTATGCTTTCAAGTAATTATAAAACTTACCGCTAAGATATCGGCTTCTACTGGCAATAGGCTTAAAAAAGCAAACAGCTGAATTGTAAGAATAGTATAAATCTGAGTGGCAGACAACATTAACATTCCCACTGATAGCAGCATCTTAATGGAAGTCCTGAAAAGATCAAAAAAGAGAATCGGGATATGAAAAAAAGCATTGACTTGTCCTTCTTCTTTACTTCCTCTTTTACCCCTTTGGATGTCAAAGAAAGTGTAAGGTTCTAGTTCTTCCTCTTCTGTCAGCCTCAACCATTGTTAATTGATATCATTGTAAAAGCATTCACACTCTGATCTGATTGAAACATGTCATCACTAAAGTATAAGAAATGCTTTAAGGTGATCCAATTATAGCCACAAGTTATAAAAGCAAGCTAAATAACCTGTTGTTAAAAAAATAGCACACAGTCTAAAAAGCTATTGACAAGGGGTATTTTAAGAAGCACAGGATGATTTTAGATTTAAAGGTAAAAACAGCTACTTTACTATTTTACCAGTAGTATCATAACTCTTTATCTTTACAGTCATGAAGTATGATTGCATTAGGTAAAGGTTTCCCTTGCATATATGTGCTAGTCGTTTCCGACTCTAGGGGGCGGTGCTCATCTCTCTTTCAAAGCTGAAGAGCCAGCGCTGTCCGAAGACGTCTCCGTGGTCATGTGGCCGGCATAAACGCCAAAGGCAGACAGAACGCTGTTACCTTCCCACCAAAGGTGGTCCCTATTTTTTCTACTTCCATTTTTTACGTGCTTTTGAAACTGCTAG